>PVJI01009580.1:0-64554 GCA_004026765.1 Micronycteris hirsuta
CTCTGCATGTACCCCAGCATATCCTCACGACATCCCTCTGCATGTACCCCTGCATATCCTCACGACAACCCTCTGCATGTACCCCAGCATATCCTCATGACAACCCTCTGCATGTACCCCTGTATATCCTCACGACAACCCTCTGCACGAACACCTGCATATCCTCACGACAACCATTAGAGGGAGAAGTCGGGAGGTCCCAGAGGGAAAGTGACTTACCCAACATTACATACCTGATGCGAAGAAACTGGATGTATATTCAGGTCTGATTCCAAAGCCCATGAGCTAGGCAAGTGGTTCTGAAAAGCAGGTGAACATCAGAATCATCGGGAGAGCTTTTAAAACGCGGATTCCCACTTCTCCAAGGATTCCCCCTTGCACTGTTCTGACTCTTAGAATCGCGTGTCACACACTCACAATAAACAAACAAAACCCCAAACTGAGTAAAAACAGTAACAAGTGATCCTGGCTGAATCATGAATGGCATAAGCATGTTGAAGAGGGTGCGGAAGGATGGAACTAACCCTAGTAAACGTGGGATGACAGTGCTTTGACCGAATACTGTAAGGCTAAAGGAAAAAACTGCGCACAAATATCGTATCTGAGCTGGTAAATTTGCTTGTCACGGGGGCACAGGCTAGCAATCCAGAGGCTACTTTATGTTGCTGTTTCTCAGCCTTGGCACCATAGAACTCTTCCTTTTGGGGGCTGAATGTCCTGGGTGTGGCAGAACATCCAGGACATCTCCAGCCTCTACTCACTAGTTGCCATGAGCCCCCCTCCCACCTGAGTTGTGACAACAAAAATGACTCCAGACATTGCAAAAATGTCCCCCAGGAGACTGCCTCCAGTTCGAACCATTGTTTTCTATGTCTGCGAGGTGTGAACAAATAGGAAAATACTTTCTAATGACAGCCAGGTTCTTTCTCTCGGGTTGGAGAGAAAAGTCACAGGTGAGAAAGGGAAAAACTTTAGAGTCATAACCTATCTTAAAAATGCAATAGCGAAATCCAAATCTCTTAATGCATTAGAGCAGGTATCGATAATGAATGTTTTCTGATGCTATTTCCTACCTAAAATATTCTGCCCCTCTAAGAGGTCAAGAGATGCTCCAGCCATTTCCACTCTTTTATGCTCCTAGGAAAAGAAAACAAAAACCAAAATAGTTAAAATAATTTATAATATATTTTATAGTTTAGCGTTTTTAACGGAGGCAAACAAACAAACAAACAAACAAAAAAACCCATACAACAGCACATATGACCTTAATTGGGAATAATATAAAAAATTAAGTGTAAGGCCCTCCGTGAATGTGAGGTCCAAGCTGAAAGACCCACCAACCCCGAACCACTGTAAGTCCAAAATGTCCCTCTTCACTCAACCCACTCCCCAACTTATAAACTAAAGTAGCGATTTCCTTTCACCTGCTAATCATCTAATTTTCACCAAGCGCTATAATAATAGTAGGTATAAGATGTGGTCAGAATTCTTCATAAAGAGTCAACTTTAATAGTTTCATTTGAAAAGCTACTATGCAAATTTAGTTGCCTGTAAGTTACATCTCTCAAAATGTAGAGAAGATCAGGGAGAAGAGAAGCTCCCTCTGCTTTTCTTTCCAGAGGCTTCATCATGTATAATTTAGTTTGTTCTTTTGTAGCCTCAACCAACTAATCCTTAAAATGATCACGAGCTTTTAGATCAGATGGTCATGGTTTCTACAAGCTTCACAGCTCCTCGGAGAGCAAGCATTCCCTTGTTAAAATGTAACGCTTGGTTACAATCTCATGGTCTTTTAAAGATACTAATTTGGTGCTACTTTAATGAAAAAAATAAAAGCTTGTTAGAAGAGCACAAAGGCCTTAACTAAGGAAAGGGTTAGTATTTTGTTTCCCGAACACACTCAACTTGTTACTGGCATTTTTCTTACGTTCTTAAATTGACTCATTTTTATATTTTATGTGAAGCACCGCTTTGTTCGTGCTATATGAAACCTATGATTAAGAAACTCCCAGTAAATATTTACATTCAAAAATATTTTTCTTTTATTAGTACCTGTGATTTAAAACAAACAAACAAGCACTCAGGGCCTGAGGCACCTCCAATGCTGGAAAAATACAAGGACATTTACTCTTATTTGTAGTTACTGAAGGCTCTGAGCCTTAGAATTTATGAAAATTCACAAAATGCACAGAATTTATTTCATTCCCTTTTTAAAAGAAAACTGTAATTACATTAAGCAATTCATTTCTTGGCAAAAAAAAAAAAGGTTTGAGTCTTAATGAAATCAAAAGCATTATGAGAATTTATTAGCCTGGGTTTCACATGGAAACAATATTCATCTTTCATTGATGATTATGCTAGTTTAGTCAGTTTATTGCCAAATACAGAAGATTTCTGAAATAAAATATGATGAAAAATGCATAGCATAATGTGAATGAAGAATATAAGCACTTGATAAGTTTGATCTTAAGGAAAGCACATCTAAAAATTATTGTCAAGATGTTCCTTTCTGTATAAATGTTAATCACTGAAGAAATTAAAGATATTAGAAACTGCCAGAGTTGAGCCAATCAGTGGCCAGACAATCTGTAGTTTTCTTCTATGAAATATTCTATGAACCAACTTCACTGTTTTGAGTCCCTTAAAAAAGAATCATAAATACACAAAGCTAGATTAATTTGAATTTCTATTTATTAGATCTCTTTCATAACGAAAGTAGTAGATGCTTCCTGTAACAAATTAAATCGTGTGATAAGCAAAGAGTGAATAACTCTTCTAAATCCCACTCCATGAGACGATTACGTTAGCACCTACTTATTCCTCCACGCTCATTCTGCTACATATAAACATCACATATGTAAATATGCATACATTATCTATGCATATGCATATATATGCATACATAATATATACACAAACATGACTGCATCTCATGGGGTCATGTTCCTGAGATGCTCTCCTTAAGGAAGATGCCAGGTCATAAAACAGAACAGGAGGCCCTTAAGGAAAATTCAAATAAAACAAAAACATCACTTTGGCTAAAAGTACGGAGACATTTTTGGAAATTTGGCAGTATACCCACCAGCCTCTACTAGCTATACTGTGTGTGTGTGTGTGTGTGTGTGTGTGTGTGTGCATGTGTGTGTGAGAGAGAAAACAGCGATGCTGGGCTGATGCTGGAGCAATAAAACACACTGGGCAGCAGGGAACCTGATAGGACACCACCACCACTCCCGTAGTATTTTTTAAGCGACGATTTGGGGATTTTAGCTCTATACGTCGACATGTAAAAGATATGAGGCCATAGAACTCTGCTCTCAAAAATATACCTGCGGAAAAGAAGACAAGTTATGTAAAGCGATGCTGAGTTTTTTTTTCTTTAAACAGGAAAGGCTTTCAAGACTGAAGGGCTTTCAATGTCTTGAGTTCTCCATTCGTTTTAAAAGATGCAGACTCCTGGCATTGCCCTTATCAACACGGGGCAAGATTTAAACTCGGTGTTTCCATAAGGGGCTGAAGAAGCCAGGCTGAAGGAAAAACATCTTTAAAGCAAAAATGCATTCCAAGCCAATTTTGTGGAAAATCTTACTGAACTTAACGCTTTGTGTTATGTTTAGCAAAAGACCTTGTTTCTTTGATTTCTGCATTGGGGGTTACAATGCGTATGCTATATTTATCATTCTTCAGGTAAATAAAAAAAACAAAAATATAGAAGTTTTAAGCAAGTTTCTGGGGATAAGCTAAGAGTTTATGAGCAAGAAGCTGTGAGTTTTAATTACATCAGAGAGGAAAAAATAGATCCCATTTCCTGAGGTTTAAGAAAAAAATCCACTTCAAGAAGTAACACCACTAATGTCTGTCCTGAAGTGTCTGCCACTCTCTAACCTTCGAGGGCATAGGTGAATGAAACCCTACTGCTTCCCCCAGATCACTCCCCCGGTTAACAATGTAATTTGGCAAGGGGCCTTAAGGTTATCAGAAATTTCTAGTCACTGGCTCATAAGTTATCTTCAAGCTTCCTTGTTTACAGCAGCTTAATAATAAGCAGCAGTGAATGGAGACTCTTTTGACCTTGACAGCAGGACATAGGAAGAGAATTCGGATGAAGAACATATTTCACTTCGCCAGAGCTGACAGCAGTGAAAAATGTGCCAGGCAACCTCCGCAAGCTGCAGTTTTTGTCATTAGAAATACTGAACGCTACTCAGTGGTGCCGCCCACGTCCAAGGGTTTTTTGGAACAAAACAAAGAAACTATTTTTCTTATGTGGCAATTTTATTTTTATTTATAATTTTTTCTTACTGCAAAAAAGACTAGTTGTGGTCACTGAATAATTTAACTGGATTCACGCTTTAAATAGTAAAAAAAAATCAAAAAACAAGAGTACTCATATGGAGTCACATTTCATGTGGTTTGAAAGTAAAAAATAAAGATATTGGAGAAAAGAGAACCATTTGTTCAGCAAAGTTTTATTCAACAGCTAACTCATGCTTGGCATTGGTCTCGACAGTCAGGCTATGGACAAAGATAACACCATGACTATTTAATTTACTCATTCATTTAAGTCCTTAAAACATGTATTTACCCCTTAATGCCAAGGCTTGGGCAAGATACTAGGGATGTAAAACAGTATCATAAAGCCATGTTTTTCACTGTTGGAGATGGGAGTTATAAATATGGAGGAAGACTGGACTGAATCACGAGGTGCTGGATTTAATCTGGAATAATTACTGCAAACCTCTTAATTTAGATACAGAACTGTAATTTAGACATAGGTATACACATACACACACACACACACACACACACACACACACACACGCATCTCCTCGCTCAGTGTGAGAGACCTGAGACCTGAGAGAATCTAGCACCAACAACACATTAGCAGCAAAGAGCTCCCCACACACCCAGCTCTTGGTTTTAAGTACCATTCACCACTCAAAGGAATCAGGGCATCTTAGAAAAAGGCTGAGTCCAGGGCTGGGACAAGGCAGGACCTAGAGCATCTTATTATACCAGAAAGTAAGAAATTCTCAAAGAATGATGAAAACATGTCAAAAAAAAAAAAAACAGAAAACAACAACCAAAAAACCAGAGTAGTTTGTAGGGGCTTTAGCAGGACAAATCTAGAACAATTCAAGAGTCAAAATAATTAATGACACAGTGAAGTAGAACTCCTTGAATGTAGTAAGAATCTATGAGTTCAAACTAATACACATTAAAAATAAAGAATTTTTTTTACAAGGAAGCTGCTCCTTAGAATACAAGGCCAACTAGTAAGTGTGGAAGAACAGAATAATGGATGCTGCGACCATGGAGTGAAATTTTGATGAGAAACAAGATATTTACAGTTCCGGAATATCTCCCCACAAATTGCATTTTAATTGCAAAGGAAAACCCATCATTTTACAGTGGAGAAACCTGGTGGATGTAACTTAACCAAGTAAAAAAATCAGTAATATCTGTATAAACTGGTCTCATGGGCACGACCCACCAAGAAGGACCCCACCTCCCTCCCATGGCTTGCCTTCCAAAACTACAGAACCTCAATCGAATTGTGACAAACTAATCATTAGACAAACACACTTCTCCGAAGTAACTCTACTCTTCCTAATATGTTAAGGTCAAAAAGGAAAAGAAAGGCTAAAGAACAATTCCAGATTAAATGAGGCTAATTAGACAGGAAAGTAAAGTGGGATGGGTGATCTTGGATTGGATACTAGACTGAGAAAAAAATAGCTACAAAAGGTACAGTTGAGACAACGGACAAATTTGTACAAATATGGACTAGAAAACAGTATTATACCAAAGCTGAATTTCTAGGTTTTGACACGTGTACTGTGCTTTATTATAAGAGAATGTCCTTCTTAGGAAACAGACACTGAAGTGTTTAGGGGTAAAATGGGCGCAATGTCGGCAACTCGTTCTCAAATGGTTCAGAAAACCATTATGCATACATAGAAAAATTTGGAACTTAGTAAGCAACTGGTACATCTCAGTAAACAGTGTGCATGTGTGTATATATGTGTGTATGCACACATATGTATACACACACACACACACAGAATTTCCTTGTACCGATTTTGTAACTCTTCTTTAAGTTGGAAACTATATCAGTATTGAAAGTTGTAAACAAACAAAACAGAACAGCTCATCCCTTCATAGATGGAGTCATTCGGTGAACAGTTAAGAGTTTACTCTTTGTCACAGGGACAAAGAAGATTGCAACCGAGATCCCTACCCTCAAGGACATCCCAGTCTTGCTCTATTATTCTTATAACAAGAACTTTAATGAACATAAAAACATATTGTCCGGCCCTGGCTGGTGTAGCTCAGTGGATTGAGCGCGGGCTGGAAACCAAAGGGTCCCGGTTCGATTCCCAGTCAGGGCACATGCCTGGGTTGCAGGCCACGTCTCCAGTGAGGGCCATGTGAGAGGCAACCATACATTGCTGTTTCTCTCCCTCTTTTTCTCCCTCCCTTCCCCTCTCTCTAAAAATAAATAAAATCTTAAAAAACAAAAAACATATTGTCCGTACACGTCAACGTTCCGACACAAAGTGGCAGGTGGTATCACAGCCATCTGGGCACAGGAAATAGCTGCTTTCTAGGACACCAAATTCAAAGACTTAGAGGCAAATCCTTCGAACATCCTCCTTTTCCCTCAATCCCCTATCACATGCCTGTCCTCCACTGCACTGCGTCTGTCATCGGGCTCATGTCTATCTTTCCGGGCCCTAACACAAAGCCTAGTGACGTCAGCGTGCAAAGCTCGCTTATCCCGGTTGCTGGCATTTCAGGCACATTATCACTGGCTTCTCATGGGAAAAAGGCAAACGCTGCCTTTAAGTTCTGAAGAAGAAAATTAAAAACAGCCCGCAGCCATACCTGGATTACTCGTGAGTGGCAGCAAGGCAGCCTGGAACTATTAGTTTCACGTGGGCCGGAAGGAATCTCGGGGGAGGGGGTTTGGGCTGCGGCTCTGCCATTGGCTGCGAGCTTTGAAAATTAAACCCTGACCCACTGAAAGGAGAATGTGACTCTGCAGATCACAGGCACGGGTGGCCGGCTGCGGCCCAGCGTTTCCATGCGAGATCTAATAAAGGACTATATATGTCAGAATAAAGTTTTCCATTCTTCCATTGGAACTCAATAAAAAAAATAAATGACGGTGAGAGGGCTCGAAATAGTCACATCTTGGAGCTGCCAAGCTAAATAATTTAATATCTCTTTGAACAGAAAAGTCTTAGGCCCCCAGGACATATTTTTCAAAATATTAAATGTCCTGTTAGTTCAGCCCCCTTGAGAGCAGCTGCGTTCTTTTTTGGAAACTGGAGAAGATGGTCTGCCTCGCCTATAATTGGAGAAAAATTCCAGTCCCATTAGGTAGGAAGCCTTCAAATCACGTACCTTTATAACTGAAAAATTAAGGGCCTCTTCACAGTATGCAAACTTTGAAATAGTGAAAATGCCTCCCAAAGGTGCGGAGGAGCACACGTTTTGAAAGAAAAGGGAGGAAGCATTTCACACCACAAAGCGAAGACAGTCATTTCTTTAAATGTTCCTTCAACAGGCAGGGGAAGCACTTAGCAACCAAATTAACTGCCCCATCAGAATGCCCTGGTATAATGAAGACTTAGTCCTTGACTGCGGCAGTGGGGTGACAGGGACCTGTCTGCTGGTACATAGTAACGATTTCCATGTGCTAATCCTGTGAAGGTTAGGGCTCATTATTCGCTAAAATATGTTGCCTTCTAAGTAATTCAGTGTGTTGGCCACTTCCATATATATTCTTCTTAATGAGGATAATGTAGTTTTCCACTGGGTTAGAAGACTGGAGAGCGTGACTTTCAGGGCGTTAGAATATTAACTGCTTCAGCCTGCCGTTGCTCTGGGGTCTTCCGTCACTCCCAGAGAGCAGTCCTCAAGAGTCGCTATTCTTTTCCCTGCTTCCCTTTCCACAAAAGTGTGAGAAGGGCAGAGGAGGAAAGGGAGGAGCAGAAAAGAACAGGGGAGGCCAGGTGAGGAGGTCACTGGTCCACCAGATTGGTGCCCACACAGTGTCGCTCCAGAATGTTCTATGACACAGTAGCAAGAATTCATTCACTGTTTCCAAGCTCTTTGTCTCCCTTTGCGTCCTGCAGTAGCAGCTCCCGAGTTCAGGGGAAGGGGGGTGGGCAGAGAGCCCCCGCCTTTGAAAAACCGACACCCACAGCAGACCTGAGAGCTCTCCAAGGGACCCCTGAAGCTCCCTATCCCTAGACAAGTGTGAAAGTGGTTCAGGCGGAACTGAGCAACCAGAATCACTCATGCTCTAGAGAAGCCCCCCTCCCCCCCTCCCTGTTCCCCTAAACCCTGCTCAACACACGCAGCTGGGTGTCCCCACTTATCTCCTTAACTCTCAAGTTTCAACGCAGTCTTCTGGGTAGGCAGGCATAAAACTAACCGAACGCGACAAGATAAAATAGCGATGCAATAAAAGCAAAACGGGGGCTCCTCTAAGCAGCTAAAAGCAGGCCACGGAGGCCCTCCATTTCATGGCCCGAATAACGCAGGGGGCGGCCTACATGGGTCACGTCCAAACTGGGCTCCCTGGAGAGCGGAGCTCAGGGACAGTTCTGAGACGGCCCGACCCGGGCATCCGCTTCTCCGGTTGGGCCTTGTGGAGTCAGGGGAGCGCAGGGTCATGAAAAGCAGAGCTCGGCCAGCTTCCGCCCCCCGTCTGGGCTGTGGCGTGTGTCTCCTACACGGTCATCCGCACAGGTTCATTTCCAGCGTGCAGGTCCACCAGTCCAGGCGCACGCATCCTGGGATGGCTGGAGCCGCTTCTCCTCGGAACAGCCACAGGTCAGGGGCTGCTCTAACTTCCTTAGAACCCAGAAAACGGATTAGTCACGACTCAAGTGCAGGGCTCTGTTTCTCCACCAGATGACGACAGACGGCGTTCTAAAAGACAATTTACTCCCCCTTGGTCCTATCCATTTCCGTACCTGCACCTACCCCTATTTGTATGTGAGCACACACAATACATGCATGTATATGTGCACGCATAGATATTTATGTGTGGGTATTTGCATGTTTTTCTCAAGGGCAAGGACCTTATGTGACATGTTCACTCTTGCACTTTGAGTCTAGCACGCGCTAGGTACTGTTTCCTTTTGATAAATATGTATGCGGCCCTATGTTGGTTAAGCTCCTCACACTAAGTAAACCAAGGGTTGGTTACCGGTATTTATTTATTTACTTATTGCTTTTAGACACAGAGCAGGAGAGAGAGAAATGTTGATTTGCTGTTCCACTTACCGATGCATTCATTGGTTGGTTCTTGTCTGTGCCCTGACCAGGGATTGAACCCTCAACCCTGGAGTATCAGGACGATGCTCTAACCAACTGAGCTACCTGGCCAGGGTAGATTATCAGTATTTCTTTAAAGTGTGTGTGGGGAGTAAGGGATTTGTGTTCGTTAATTTGGTTTGATTACTTCCCAGTGGAATCCAGGCCCTTGAAAGTGGCGTTTTATTTTTGAGGTCAGAATTATCGGCGCAGAGATGAAAGAAGTGCTCTTTTCAAAGGAATGTTTTTCTGCTCTAGACGTTTGCACACGATAAGATGTGCAAAGAATGTGTGGCTTGGGGATCTTCTTTTCCTCGAGGAGTTTTAAATTTTTCAGACTGTCATAATGATTCATGTGAATGACGATTTTAGTTAAGAACCTGGACTCTTTGGCCAACGAGAAAAAATATATACCAAAATTCTACATTACTGTTTTGTTATCGCTGACATGCCTGCCTTGTTCAAAGGCTTAAAAGAAACCCAAAATGCTGTCAATCTGGAATTTTTTCCTAATGAATTTATAACTCACTCCAAACACATTGTTTTTCCCCTAGACAATTGGTTTCTAAAATATTGAATGCTTTGTTTCCAAGTTGGCTTGGCTGTATCATGCAGAAATGGAAAAGAAATTAAAATGAGAAAGATCTACTTTGTTTTAAATTGAGCTGGTCGTTTGTCATGAATATTTGAAACCGGGGAAATAACTATGGAACGCGTAATGCTGTTTCTCTAAAACCACGAACGTTTTGGAAAACAAAGCCGCTGCATGCAAAGATCGAAGCAAACACAGTAATGCCGCAGGTAATGAGTTTCCTGGGAATCACGTCTCATATGCTCCCTGGCCGGAGACAGCTGAGTGGTAAGCACCTTCCCATGGATAGAGAGGGCCCCTAAAACCAACTGGCGAGGGGGCCCAAGAAGTCACTTAGGGCCGGGGGAGGAGATAGTCACATCCCGTTGATCAGTGGTTCTTAACCTTGGAGAATGCATGAAATCCTGTGAAACTGGGTAAAGAACCATGGAACCTTTCCTTCAAAAAAAAAAAATACACCATCATAAAACTTAGTGGACAAGTTCAGGGGTTCTTTAGGCCTCTGAAGGGCATCAGAGACCTCAGGTGAAGGGGCCCGAGGCAGGGACACGAGCCTATGAGGGGAAGAGGGATGATGCTCACGGAGCCTGGCCAACAAAGTAGGAGGAATCGGGAAATGTTAAAGGATAATAAAAACTTGGGGCAAAGTAGGAGAAAACAGAGTTAAAAGAGGAGGAGTGGATGAGGGAGACAGTGGAATAGAAAAAAAAGTGGGAAGATTAGAAAACCAGAGGGGAAAGGGGAAAAAAATAAGAGCAAGCAGAAAAGTAAAGAAAGACAGAGGGAAAGTGTCTGAGGGGCAACCAGCAGCTCACATTGACCTTGACCGCCAGCACTTACTAAGTGTGGCTTGTGTGCAAATGATATGCTAAGCATTTTCCATGTACTTACGCACAGTTTATACACCTTAAACGCATAAGGCCTATCCTACACACTTCACAGCTGAAGAAACTGAGACACAGAAAGACAAAGTCCACTGTTCCATCGGAAGTGACAGAGCCTAGCATTTAAACAGATTCCTCCTGTGTGGCCCCAAAACCAGCCTCTAAGTTTTTGCAGGAAAGCCAACCTGTCTTTCTGACTCTGAGGGATGGCTCTCAACCTCTCATACCAGGAACTTCCTCCTGAAGACGATTTTCTAAAAATAAATGTGCCCCCAGAATGCATGATCTTTCTTAACAGACACCGCACCAGAATCTAAGTTATTCTCGTGGAGATCCGAAGCGGCCATGCCCACCTTTCGAGCTTTATTGAGATACAATTGACATACAACATTGCGTGTTACGGTTTTCATTCCAATGGAAATGGCGCTTTTCTGTATGTTTTCAATTTCTGGAAATTTCACAGTTCCCCATGTCAAAATACTTCATGCGCATTAAAAGCGCATCAGAAATGTACTGGAAACGCGGCCTGGGCCAGTCTTCTGATGCTGGCCGGGATGAGGCACTGAGGGACTTCGTTGCGCAGCTTCCCGGAATGACCCGCCCGTCAGGCTGGCTGCCAGCTGTCTCACTTTTGCTATTTTTAACAATACTGTTTTGTTAAAGCTGCCTTCCCAAATCACGAAGAGTTTTTCAGCTACATTGATCTTGAAAGGTTTATGTTATACAGATTTGGTCTACTGCAGCTCGGTATGGTTTTGATTTGGAGGGCATTTTTGGTATGACTACCAGGGCCACAAGTAACTTCGTTCTTCTCCCACGTTCAGTAATTGGCATTTTTCACGTGGCTGCCGAGCAAAAAACAGAACGCAGGCTTCAAAGCTGGGGCGCCCCTGACAATGTGTTTCTCTTTTATAAGTGAGCAGTTAAAATCATCTTGTCACAGGTGTGCAACGTAATATATAGAACAGATCCCTGAATTTTAAAATGCATTACATTGAGCTTATAAAAATACAAACTAATGACATGATTTTAGTTGCAGAACTAGAGGAAGCATCCAGAAGAAAACAGCATTAGGATGGGTTACTGAGACCAGCATCATGTTGTTAATATGCAGTACACACACATGCATTCCCTACCCGGCATTACACGTGGAGCACAGAGAGTTAACATCTTTCAAAGCAGAAAACATACAAAAGAAGCATTCCAAAAATGTGACCTTTTGCCTTCTTTGTGATTGGTATCCTACAAGGATTCGAGGGGAGGGGATGGAGAGACAAGTAAGTCCTCGGAAATATCGTTCATGGGGAGTTAGCATAAAAACACTCTTAAAATATTCTTATCATCCCATCCGTATGTTTAGGAAAATGTCTGAGTGTGCGCAGTTCTGATGTAAGTATTTCCACAGCAGTTGAAGACAGCTAAAAACACTGGTGTGTGTATATATATATATAGATGCATTTTCCATACCATTTGTACTCATTTCTTTACATGTTTGTTTCTCCCACTAGACGTGAGCTGTGCAAGTGCTCAGGGTTGAGTCTTGGTCTAAGCTCAGTGCTGGGCACACTGAGGTGAGCAATAAATACTTGTTTAACGAAATGAGGCCGGCTCTCTGCCTAGAAAGACACTGTCATGGAGGACAGAGGACACCTGTAATTCCAAATAACTGCAATTCACCTACTCTTGGTTGTAGTTAATATAATTTACCTATATATAAAGAATATCAACGCTGGCCATTCTATAAGCATAGTATAAAAATTAGGAGGTCTAAATTTTTATGGGAAGAAAAAGATGCCAGTACTTCTTACTATACTTTTTACCTTTTTTTTTTTTTGTCTGCAATTTACTCTCTCCTGTTTTTAAACTTGATTCCTTTTTAGCTACTTTAACAATGGCTGATATGCATATGTGTTGCCTCCTCTGCACTGGAGGGCCAGCACTAATCATTTTATGTGCATTTCTCATTTAACGCTAACCGCCACCCTGTGAGTTCATATCCCACTGCCCCACTGACAGGCACGCAGTGAAAGACACAAACAGGGAAATGGAACCTGAGAATATGGAAGCAGAACAATGGAAGACAAGATGCAGAGGAGACAGCATGTCAAGTCAGCGGTGAAAAGATGGATTAGTCAATATTAACACTGGAATCACTGGTAATCCGTTTGGAAGAAGACACTATAATTAGATCTTCAAATAACCCCATAAAAATCTCAGATGAATTAAAACATTAAAATGTCAAAAATAAGACAAAAAGTACGACAAAAATATTTTCAAGAACTTAGCTTGTGACATAAAAGCCAGAAACCATTTTTTAAAAGATATTGACAAAGCTGGCTATTCTCAAGTTTCAAATTCTAAATGGCACCTTCCTCCCTTCAGGGTTTTTATTTCATCCAATGGAGTAGTTCAGGCTACCTGCATCAGAAGGGTTTTCCTCCGTCTCCTTCCTTTCCCTTGGGCTGGGCAGAGGCTGCTGGGGACAGGGGCACCAGCATGTCCAGGGGCACAAGTTTGGCGAATTGTAGCCAGAAGATGTGTTTGTATATGCGAGGTAATGGAGCCATTGAGTAAATATATTGAGGTTCATGGGAGGTGGATTTCCTCACACGGAAAGAGAAAAGCTTGGGGGGGGCCCTATGATATTGGCTTACAATGAACTTATAGTTATTTATATAGATGGGTATAGAAATAAATATATGTGTGATATACAGATATGGATACATACCATACATATATATATATACCTATGTATCTATGCACATATATCTATATATAGCATACATATCTATATTTATTTGTTATATCTCTATGTATCTTTATCTACATGTCCATAAAGATATAGATAAGCCTATATATATAGAATAGATGTGTACGTGTGTGTACACACACATTTATATATAATTTCCCAGCTCTGTCCACTGATAGGACCTAAAAACAATGAGCACACCTAGCATCTAAGTCTTGGGTTCTCAACACTATTCTCCACTAAGAAGCAGCGTCAAATACCTTTACGCTAAATAGCATGGCGGGGGGGGAGGCTGTACTTGGGATAATTTGAGCATCAAAATAAATAAGGATAATACAATCTTACTTACATGAAAAGCATGATATGAGATGTCTGCATATCTAGACAAAGAATGAAAGAATATCCTTACTAGCAGTTATGTTATGATAAAAAACAGGAGAGAAATACGGTGGAAACCATTTGGATGGCATCGTTTATTTTTTTTTAAAAGATCATTCTTTTATATAGCAAACATATAGTAGCTTCATTGCAAAACCATGATATTGGTAAGCTGTAAAAATACCATAAAGAAGACTATATAACAACATAGAAAACTGGTTACAGTGGTTTAATTTCTTTTAAATGCTCTCACTAAGAATCTGGCTATGCCCCAATGCGCGTGCGTGAGGACAAGGACCAAGTGTCCTGCTGTCTCCTAAGCCAGCAGTGTGGAGACAGAGCTCTTCCCATCCGTCACGAGTCTCCTCCTTGCCCTGTATTCCCGGGCTGGTCACGGGCCACACTCTCTCCTGGAGCCATAAGCCTTAGCCTCATCTCTACTCCCCGTCCAATTCATTCTGCCTCTAAAAAGCTGTCAAATCGGTCCACTTCCCTGCCCCCTGCATACGTGTGACGCCTGTCCTAGCTCCGGTCACCATGAACTCGCCGCCTGTCTCTTCACTCTCGGGTCGCAGCCTCTGCACTGTCACCAGAGTTGTCTCCCTTTACAAACACCGTTGATGGGTTGCGACTGACTTCACACACGCACAAACCATACTCAATACACACAGAAATTAACTCGAAATGGGTTACAGGTGTAAAAGTGAAGGCGAAAAACTAAAATGGTAGAAAGAAAATCTAGGAGGAAATCTTTAAGACCTTAGGCTGGGCAAAGATTTCTTAGACAAAATGTAAAAAGCACAAGCCATGTAAGAATGATTGATAAACTTAAACATCAAGATAAAAATGTATGCCCTCCAAAACCACCGTCAAGAAAAGGAAAAGCGTGCGCTGACCACCTGGTTCAGTTGGCTGGAGCGTATCTGGGTTCAATTCCAGTCAGGGCACATACCTGGGTTGCAGGTTCGTTCCCTGGTCAGAGCACGTAGGAGAGGCAACCAAACAATGTATCTCTCTCACATTGACGTTTCTCTCTATCCCCTTCCCTTCCTCTCTCTCTAAAATCAATGAACATATCCTGGAATGAGGAGTAAAAAAAAGAGGGAAAATGGAAAGGCAAACCGTAGACTGGAGAAAGCATTCACAATACATATATCCACCAAAGGACTTGCATCCAGAACATAAAAAGAACTCTTAAAACTCAGTAACAAGAAGATGACCCAATTTAAAGTGGGCAAAAGACTTGACTAGGCATTCCACAAACAAGGCTGTATTTATGGAAACTAAGCACACGAAGAGACGAGGCTACACAGCCAGCAGAGTGGCTGAAAAGGAAGACAGGCCATACCGAGTGCTGGGAGGATGGGGGGCGGGGGCACCTGGAACTTTCGCGCCCTGCTGGTGGGAATGTGGAACTGCACAGCTCTGAGCGCTGCTCAAGGGTTTCTCGTGACGGGGGATGTAAACTTCCTCTATGATCCCGCATGTCCACTCCGGAGTATTAACCCAAGAGCTCCGAAGACATATCACTACACAAAGACTTGCACGTGAATGTTCGTAAGTGCTTTACTTGTAATAACCACAAGAGCCAGGAGCGACCCAAAGGTCCACCAGCAGAAAGTGGGTAAACGTGCTCCGGCCTGTGCACGCTGCGGAGCACAACTCAGCGGCGGAAAGGAGCGAACCATGCAACGCGGGCGGATTTCAGCGCACGACGCTGAGCAGGAGAAGCCGGACACCAAAGGGGACGCACGGTGTGTGACTCCGCTCGCAGGAAATTTCAGAACAGGTCCAACTACTGCAGAGTGGCAGAAGCTGATCAGTGGTCGCCTGGGGCTGCAAGGGGGAGGGGGACGTCAGCGGGGGAGGGCTGGGGAACTCCGGAGGTGACAGAAACGGCCTGTGTTTTGACTGTGCTGGCAGTTCCGTGGCTGCATAGAGAGAAGTGTCAGATACCTAAAACTATGGCCTTCAAATGAGAACACTTTATTATACACAAAACTCACCTCAAAAAGTTAATTTTACAAGAAAATAAAATTGAGACATTCAAAAATATTCCCTCAACACTGGCTACCGAGGTCACACAAGGTTTCGGTCACTTCCCCAGCCCCCCTCCATGCTTTTCAGCGTAAAGGTATTTGGCCTTCTGCAAAATTTTGTCTGGCAGTACGAAGTGCAGTAGATGCGTATCAGTGTCTCCTTTAGAACAGTCATCCTGCTTCAACACCTTCAAAATTATCTTTTAAGTTTTTAAACAAGATTTGTCAATAATTTCATTGCAGTATATTTCATAAAATCCAAGACTGGAAACAACTTAATTTGGATAACAAATTGTAAAATAGAGTATATGCACATATAACACATAAGCTTGTATTTGCATAAAACCTCTGGAAAGCTATTTAAGAAACTGGCATCAGCTGCTGCTGAAGGGTCGAGACTAATGCTCCGCACAACCTTTGAACTGTATACCACGTGCATATAGTATCTGTTCTGAAAAGTTATGCAGGACAGATATAACCCATGAAACATGGTGGTATTGATCATAATCAGAAAATGAACTTAGAGATGAGGACCTTACAGTTTTACAGATTTCTAGCTCTACTGCACCGTGAACAGTATCAGAAACGGACGCTTAGTCCTTAAACTCTCCTACCGTAATACTTGCTACTTAAACTCCATCACATAGAAGCGATGTTTCGATTTTATTAGTCATCATACAGCATTGTTTATATCATTGAAAATGCTTTCCTAACAAATCTACCCCCTTCTATTCTTCTGCAGTGTGACTGTAAATGATTCTGAATATTAAAGCACATAAGTGGCTCATTCATTTCCAAACACTATACCCCAAAACATATTTCTACCCCAAAAGTAATATATCAGAGGGGGAAAAAAGTAAAGAGTAAGCCTTCAACATAATGTTACAATAGAATTGGCATTAAACTATCCAGCTGAGGTCCAGATAAAGCCAAAACATGCAAAATAAACCAGTTCACAGTCATAATAAAAATAATTCAAAATAACCTAAACATATTGTTCCGATAACCAGAAACTCACACAGGGATGTGTTAAGAATTGTTTGTTGTGCTAATGTGAGTAACACTGCAAGTGTGTATATTTCAAAAACACACGTGGAAAATAGAATAGGTATGTAATTTTTAAGTCTTTCATCTTGTACTGAAAAATTACACAAATTAAAACAACCTTGAATGAAACACACACTGAGATTTAAAAAAAAGTTCTTGTCAGCAATAGTGTCTTTGGTTCAATGTCAAACACACGTATAAACCATTAGGTGGTATTTACCACCAATCTCATCACTGTCTTCCATTTCCTTTTTGCTTTAGGATGACAAATGAGGTGCAGAATCCACTCTAAATGCACGCATAACATTAATAATACTTAACTGTGCCTTGCTTTCACATTTACCATAGTTTGAGTATTCTCTGAGAAAAAAAAATAATCTTTTTCAAACTATTCTGCCCAACCAAAAAATGAGCAGCCAGAATCTTATGCAGAGATTTTAACTTTTTAATCACAGATTGCAGGAAATCGGTTTTTTACCTTAATAGATAAATGATAATTAGCCATTTTCTTGAGTTCTCTGGTCAAAAAGCGGAAGCATCCCATTTTGCATCAGGTCAATTAGCTATAAAGCCTAAATACAGAGATGAATTTCTGTCGTCCAGGCATGCCTGTCCTTCTCTATATTCAAAACACCTTGTTCATGCTCTACAATTAAAATAAGGCAACTATTGTGTGCCCTGGGGGGTGTCAGTCTAAACTCCTTCATAATATCTTAAAACACTCACTTAGAAATGCAATTATCAATACAAATTGATACAAATGCAATTCTTTCATTCTGGTTATGGTTTTTTTGGTGTTTTGTTTTTTTTTTGCCTCCTGGCACAGTGCCACATAATGTATTTTTTTGCATTCTGAAAACCCTCAATGTCGTACTTAGAAACAGCTTTGAAAATTGGCTCATGGCCTATTTGCAATTGATACTGCAGCTTAAGTACCTTTCCAGCAAAGTTACACTAACTTCAAAATATCAACCATTAAAATGTTTTTGTTTCGGTTACAACACTAATGAGCACCAAATGTTAGAATTTGTTTTAACAACCTAATACATCAAGGATTTTCTTAAAAGGAAAGGCTGGATCAACTATCCATTATATAACAAAAGGTAGATTAGTCAGTCCCAATATAGATAATACTTGAAAGATTTAATATACTTAAGGGTAGAATCAAGCATTGAAAAACTTAAATTCAGAAAGCCTGCTCAATTAGCCATTATATTTTTCTCCCTATAAAAATACCAAACCCCTGGTTTCTAAGCGACACATGAAAGCCTCCATAAGCCACTTAACCTTCACCTTGCTTTCTCCCCTCCAATGAAATGGGTGCTACCACTAAGCTTTTTGATATTTTCTTCTGCCACAGAGGAATATAAAGTGTCAAAGGAAGTAAAAACTAGAGGAAATCTCAACACAGAACTGCTGATATGACAAGATTTTAGGAAACACATGTTTCCTAAATTATTTTAAATACACAAAAACAAAGGGTGGAAAATGGGCTATTTGGTGTATTTTCTGAGATGAAGCCTTAGCATGTAAAAAGTAGCACTTGCAGGATGACAGAGTTCCGTGGGTGTCTTTCCCAGCCCCAACACGACATCTCCCGAGGGTGTGACATACCAGTACCTCCGGCAGCAACGGTGACAGTAACCCCATGGATGAGCTTCACTGCTGCTTCCGCTGCGGGCTCCTCTGTGGAGCGGCACCTGCGTTCTGACCTCCCCCACACCCACCCACCCACCATGGTGGCTGCAACCACCTCGAACGTTCTCATCTTTCTCTTCCAGCACTGCTTCATCTTCCTTTTGTTTTTTGATCGCTGCTGTGATTTAACACTTCTTGGCCTTCAATGTGGACTCTTACAGAACTCAACAACCATATGCCTTTCCTTTTGGTTTATCAATGATTAATCACTCCTTTTAACTGGAAGAGTGAAGTCTTTGGTTCTTGCTTATTATTTTCATCACTGCTCAAAAGAGATTTTTCTCCCTCCTCCATCATTAGAGAAGATCACTCCTTTGTCTCCTACTCTCAACTAGCACACAGCTCACTAAATAACTAAGGCTTTAGGAGACATAGCGCATTAAGAATTTGCAATAGAGTAATCTCACAGAAATGGCTTAGAAAGCAAATCATATGAATAAGATGCATGTAATAAAAGCAAAAACTTTTGAGAGAAATGTTTTAATATAATCTCAGGTATTTCAGAAGTGCCAATATGTTTGTACCTGAACTAACTACAAGTCACTGTTGTTTCTTCTTTAAAGAATTTCCACCCAGAGCCCTGGCTGGTGTAGCTCAGTGGATTGAGCACGGGCTGCGAACCAAAGGGTCGCCAGTTCGATTCCCAGTCGGGGCACATGCCTGGGTTGCAGGCCAGGTCCCCAGTGGGGGCCACGTGAGAGGCAACCACACATTGATGTTTCCCTCTCTCTCTTTCTCCCTCCCTCCCCCTCTCTCTAAAAACAAATAAATAAATAAAAATCTTAAAAAAAAAAAAAAAAAAGAATTTCCATCCAGAATCTTCCACTTAGGAGTATCTTGTCAGTATAATTTTTGATGAATTATTTTGAGTGCTAAAACTGCATTTCTTTAAAAACCATTCTGGTTTTTTTAAGGCTGTCTTAGATTTGCATAACTTCCCCAATTAGTTGGGATTAATGAAGTTGATAATTATATCATTATATACTAAGTAGACACATTAAAAGTATTTTAAGCAATATAGTATCTATAAATGCAAGGTGTTACAATATATAATAAATTCAAGGAAGAGCCACCGTACCTTAAGTTTCTAACATTTCTAAATGCTAGTCCCTAAAATCCATTTATTGACCATGAAATAGTAATGACTACTTTTGATGGGTCATTATTCCGAAACCTAATGGAAACAACATACTGTTTTCGCCACTGCACTGTACAGCATTATTTCCCAAAGAGCAGTCCGAGGAATATGAAGGGCACCAAACAATCAGCTGATCTCAGGGGGAGAAAGTTCTCAGTTCAAATAACTGTGGGAAATGTTGAGCAAACAAGCAAAGCTGAAGCAGTTTTTGTCGCTACAGGACTTCCTAATGTCATTCAGGTATAAACGCTCACTGTACCTCCTCCGAGCCTGTTTGCCGACACATGCATCTATCTGTGTATATTGAGAAGGACGGTTTTTACGCGATTTTTCCTCAATGGATGGTTACGAAACCGTATTCTGGCAAATTGTGTCCCCAAACTAGAGTCTCACAGAACATACTTTGGAATTACTAATATTTCTAAAAAATGGTCACTATGGGTTGCTATTTTTAATCTTTAACATAAAGCAATGTCTGCAAGACACTGTATTGGTAAAGCTGCCAACTCTCTGGGGAACGGGGAAAAGCACACAGGTTACAACAGAAAAGCAGTTACGGTCCTTCTCCAGCACAGTCACCCCTGGAGACACACACAGCGCTCCGTCCACATTTCATTCCTGCACTGTGGCTCTGTTTGAGTACAACACACAGCTCCTTTGTTCAAACGACAGGTCCTGTTCAAGAGATGCCACAGTGAACTTAGACACTTCACCCGTGCGAACTCAGGCTCTCTGTAGTCTTCAAACAACCAAAGTACTAAGAAACATCCCAAAAGGCTTTAGAGAAGGGCTGCATGTAGCCATAAATGAAATGTGCGTTAAGTGCCCTGATTGGTGAAATATTAAACTCAAACTAGACTAGAGCTTAGATTTTCAGAACTCTTTCCTAGATCACAGAATTGGGAAAAAAGAGAAACACTTCAGTAAAGAACCCTTTACCAACCCCAGCACAAAGTTAAAGTACTCCAAAAGTCACCCACACCCACACCATTACATTCGAAATAATTCCCATTTACACTATCTTGTTTTACCAATATAAATATTGTCAGGCATATTTCAAATACTCTCACAACAGATACGGCCTTAATAACACAGAATACTCCTTAAATAGCTTGATGATAAAAGTACAATGAATATTGCTGTTAAACATTTCTATTTTAACAAAATTTACTTCAAGTCATAAGAGGAGCCCTCCGAGGACGGGCCATCTTCTAGGGAAATGGAGACAAGTTTTTGATCTGGCACTAAAATATAGGAGACGGCCTATGTAGTGGTTGAGCACAGACCCTGGACCCCAGAGATGGGTTCAAACCCCAGCCAAGACACTAGCTGGACAACAGAGCAAGTTACCTAGCCCGTCTGTGCCTCGCTTTCCTCATGCAGACGGAAACGTGAGCACCCCGCAAGGTTTTATGAGGGCGTCGTGACTTATGGAGAACAGTGCCGGGCACACACTATACACACGTTTGCTAAATATACTTCATTCGTATGGAATCCTAGTACGCAAGAAAATTACTTAAAATAAACTTAGTAAGCTTTTAAAAGGAAGGAGGAAAACATATAGGAAAAGCAAATGAAACATTATATCCCAGAAAGAAAGAGTTATAGATGAAGATGGTATTTACCCCAGTTCACAAATCGGTGCATATATTGATTTAGTTGTTCAACCGTTCAAACACGTATAAAAGCTTCTTATGCTCCCAGCACTGTCCTAGGAGCTGGAGTCACGCAGAGAAACAGGAGCATTACTCTCTGGCCCAGGATTAATCAGGTACTCTGCTCACCTTTGCACTTGCGAATAACCAAAAGGAAATGAGGCATATGTATATGGTATTTAAGCAAATGGTACAATATGCACTGAAATACAGTTTGGTTGTTGTAATCGCTTTTTTTTAAGAACCCTTCTGAACACACTGCACGCCACGGCGGACGGCTGGTCACATGGGCGGGCGGGCACATCTAACCAGTTTTCCGCCCTCTGGTCTGGGAACACAGGGGCTCCTTAAAGCGCATCGGGAACCATCGCCAGGCCTGGGTGGCTGCACTTAAAGGAAGCGAATGTGCTTCGTCTTCTCAAATCACTTGACCACGCTGAGGAAACGGAGAGGACTGACTTGAAGCATGAGCTTGGCGTCCTTTCTCTGAGCCAGATTTCTGGATGCTCACCTGCCGCAGGGAGCCGGACACCTCCCAACCTCGGCGTCCCGGCACAGGTGCCTCCTCTCCCATGTGCCCACGGACGGTCTCTACGTCACACATACGCACCAGGCACACAAAGCCTTAGTCCGCACCAATCAATGGTCGATGGGATTCGAAAGGACTTTTCTACAGAACGTTCTTAAAGCTTTCAGTGTATAATCCTTTAAAGAGCGGACAATAATGACCAAAATAATCCTCTCCCTCCGCAATGTCTTAGCCACGGAAATCGTAGCATATTTCTAAATATTTAGGAAATGAGATAGCACATTCTTATGAAAAGTCTCTCCAACTTCTAGACTTCTCCACTCGTTAGTAGATGATGCCCTCAGACAAAATTAGTTGTGTTTACCTTAAACACAACTAATTAGTTGTTTACCTTAAGATTGCCTTTTAAAATGTTTAAATTGCGGTAACGTACGCATATAAGATTTACCATCTTTACCATTTTTAAGCGCACAGCTCAGTGCTGTGAGGTACGTCCCACTGTGCACAACCGAGGTCCAGATGGTTTCATCCTGCAAAACTGAAAGGACTCCCATTCTACAGTGAGCCCCCATTTCCCCCTCACCCAGCCATGGCAGCTGGGTCGACAGCAACCAACTGCAGCAGCTGCAACAGGGATGGGCAAGGCTTCGGCAGGACAGGAGCTGACTCCTGTCCCACAGAGCAGTCCGAAGGCGAGTGAGTGACCTGGGCCGGGAGAGGGCTCAGCCCCAGGGGTCCCAGGGCGGCTCGTGGGTTCTGTCCTCTTCATCACTTGGTGTCTGTCTCTGGATCCAAGACTGCAGCTTTCATTTTCGTCACTGCCCAGCCAGAGAGAAAAAGGGAGCGAGGACATCCAGGGCAAATGACTTAGTCTGCAAGAAGATGACCCAAAAAGTTGCCCACATCTCTTCCTTTCACTTCCCAGGGTCCCAAACTCGGTGACAGGCCTCCCTCTGGGTGCACGTAGCCGGGGGGCCGTGGGCTGGCTAACGCTTGGGGTGGGACTAGGAGCTCTGGTTCTCAAAGGAGGAATGAAAACAGCTGTTGGGGCGCAGCGAGCAGCTGTGTGTGTATCAGCAAAGATGGAGGCAGAGGGCAAGGAGGGGGCTGGGGAGGCGGGGAACGGGTTGTCGGCTTCCCTGCCGAGTGAGTCTGGTGTGATTGGTATGTCCTGTAGCCTCAGTGACTGCAGTGTGGCTCGAGAAGGCTATTAATTTTCTTATCAAGGACAGACATATTGTAGAACCCAAGTAGAGTGAAAAAAGAAGTGACCCTTTCAAAACTGGAAATTATCTTTTTGTCAGTGAAGCTGCCTCTGACAACTGCTATATGCCCTTTGAGTTAGTGCATATAATTCAGCAGAACAGGGTGTCTGCTCTCTCAGAAATCTATGAAAGAACATAATATCCCTAAGTATTGAAACCCGCAAGACTGGCAATACTTGGAGTGCTCATATTGTATCAATAGAATTTATTGCCAACGATACACAAATATTTAGTTACACATTAAACCTAGACCAAGAGCTCACACCCACCATTAACGGAATCCCTACGGGGCGCCAGCACCGTACCACGTCCTTCGCATACATTATTTTCCATCCCAACAACTCTGCATAGCACTGTTTTATTTAACATCTAATAAAGGAATGACCAATCCAAAGAGGCTGAGTAACTTGCCCAATGTCACATAGCTCGTGTGTCAAACGGCCCAGAGTCAAGTACTTCACTTTCAAAAACACTAACTTGAAGGATGTATTTCTCTACTAAAAAGGAATCACAGGGACATTGTCTTAAAATACATAAAGTCCTCAACGATCATCTATCGGTACGTGACAGCTGATTTACACACATAAAAATATCAACACGGCAGCATTTGGAAAGCGTGCAGCCGGATGCCGTGCTAAGTATGGAAGCTTAGCGTGCGCGACCTGGCAGGGACAGAGGCGTCAAAGGTAAGGCCTCGGGAGCCCCAAGATCTTTCCCTGGACGCAGATCATGCTCCTTTCCTGGATTCTCCACTCAGCTGCGAAGCCTGAATTCCGGTGTGTCTGTCTAACCTTTACCCAAACATCTTTCTTTTCACTATTGTGTCCTCGAGATTCCCGACCACTATCGTGTTCCTTTTTATCTGAGGCAGTCAGAGAACTCACAGAGAAGCCCGCTGTTCAATCTCCTGCCTCTTTACCTTAGGGATTAGCCCACAGAGTTTGCTTATCTGTCCAGCTACAGAGCAGGGTGCCAAGCTTTGCGATACCATTTATTCTGAGATGAAGGAATAATCAAACTTCTGAGACAAATGGGTGAGCAGACAAACAACGATCAAAAATTCGAGAACTTAGAAATAAAGGAAATGAGACACTCCATTCCAGAATGGCGTTGGCTCCACAGCGGGGACAGCCAATGAGGTTCCTCCCTCACACAGCTCACGACCTCAGACCAGAGCCTTCGCCCGTGGGTGCTGGCGACAGTCTACCCAATTACACTTGACACTGACATAGCTCTTCAGAATGTTGCAAAATGCTCTCTTAGCATTTTATTTGCCCCATTGCAACACCCAACAATAGGAAGAACTATCCCTCCCTTTAGTAAAGAGAAAACAGATGAAGAAAAACTACATTTCTTGCTGAGAGTGACACAAAATTCCAGCCCAGGTCTTCTGGCTGCAACTCTACTACGCTAGGGGTCTCTGAGGAAACAGGAGTCTGGTTTCTGTCAAGTGAATTTAGAGCTCAATTCCCAACATCTGAAATGCACGCTTCGTAACCCATCCATCACACTGAAGTTTCAACACAGTCACGGCAAAGCAGTGGTCACGTGGGGACAGTGGTCAGCAACACAAGGGACATAAATTCTAAAGGACAAGGCACAGCAGCAGGCCCGAGCTTTTCCTGGCCCCTTTTCCTCGGGCCAACCCCATTTCCCACCCTCCATTCCGAGTCTCGCCACATCGTCTGAATAGGTGACTCATCTGTCCAGCGGTGTCGGAGGCCAAGCGGCGGTGCAGGGTAAGCAGTCAGCGCGGGGCTAGAGCACAGCTTCAGGCTACCGAGTGCTAAACGCCACCCACTCCAGGCCAGAGCCCGAGAAGTGCCCTTGAACAAACAGCAGGCAGTCTGGAAGGACACACTCAATGCCCACTCTCTGCCACACTGGCGTGAGTTCCGATGAACCTGTCCTGGTCACCCACCTCCACTGTCCTTTCCACTCCATTAAAAGCCTATTCTCAGAGACAGGGGCCTAGCCCACTCCCGGCATACAACAGGCTGTGCAAGCGAATTCTGCCTACGCAGCATGCCTTCCAAACTCCCTTTTCTGATTAAGTAAACAGCAGCAATGACCACACAAATGAACATCATTCACCTTGTCTTTGTGACCATCATCCCCCCGCCATGTGGTACAGGCACAGTTGTCACACACAAGACCCTCAATGTCCCCATACCAGGCCCCCAGCCACGGGATGGGTACAAGGCTGTTCTGGTGAACTGTGATTTCTTTGATGTGCTTTTGAATTTTATTTTTAACTTATTTAAATCTATAATTAAAATTTTAAATCCAACTCATTTTTACTTTCATTTTAAATATGATTCAAAATTAACTCAACAGTATCCAAAAGAAACCAAAAGTAGCTAAAACAAGCTTTCCTTTAAAAGATTCACAACAGCCTTGGCTGGTGTGGCTCAGTGGATTGAGCACCAGCCTGTGAGCTAAAGGGTTGCCAGTTTGATTCCCAGCCAGGGCACATGCCTGGGTTGCTGGCCAGGTCCCCAGGAGGGGGCACTCAAGAGGCAACCACATACTGATATATCTCTTTCTTTCTCCCTCCCTTCCCCTCTCTCTAAAAATAAATAAATAAAATCTTAAAAAAAAAGATTCACAACTGAAAAACCGCTAAGTGAAATACTAAAATTTTTGTTATTAGTAATAATTTTCTATATAGTTTCTGACCTGTAACCAAAAATGAAGTTCCTTATTAAGACCTCAACCATTAGGAAATTTCATAAATATCAATGATTTGGCTATTTGACAAATATATCATTGCAGATCAATCCAGACCTGTCAGAGGGAGTTGAGGAAGTCACTGAGCAGTGACTGGGGACTTTAGCCTGGAAGGTCAGAGCCCCCAGGCCTGTGCTCCTACCCAGTATACCCTCTGTTCAGTTGGCACCTGGCACACAATTAATATTCAGTTGGTTAACAAATGAATGAATCTCACTGTTTCACAAGATGTAGAGTCTTCTCAGGATGACACTCAATTTCCTACAAGTCCTAGCCCTGATCCAATCTTCCCCCACTCCCAGACCTGTGTGCCACGTGCCAGGACCGCACCAGTCCCTCAACCCTGGGCCACTTCCCACCTGCACCCTGGCTCCCTCTGCTGGGCATTTCCTCCTCTACACCTGTGCTCCTGCCTTCAAGTCCCAGCCCCAGTCATTACACCCACCAAGTCATCTCCAGTCTCTTCATCCTGTGATAATCTCTCTCTCATCTGAAGCTCCTACAACACTCCACTCAGCAACAATAGGATGCAGGGTCTTGAAGGATAAGAGGTAAGAACTTCAGGGTGTTTATCAATTCTCTCCAGCATCAAACATAGTTCTATACACGTCATGGACATTTAGCATATACGTATTTGTTAAATTAACTTAGGATACCATTATCATCCAAAAGGAAACTTACTGCCTTGAAAATAATCTCCCTTTTTACATGTCATTGCCTAACTTAGATTCACAACTCCGTGTGTGTGTGTGTGTGTGTATGCACATACCGAAGCCAAAATGAGTGATATTTAAAAAGGAGGAGCACCTCTTGCCAGATAATGATGCCGAAACTCTCAAGTTTGAAGCAACCCGGTTTGGACGAGGAGAATCATCAGAGAAGCACTTCACAGGAAACAGCCGAAGGCCATCGTGTTAAAGGTTCTGCACAACCCACAGCTACACACAGCTTCCAAAAGAACGGACGGACCCAGGGCAGTTTCCATAGTAAACATATGTTGAATACAACACAGGCACCACATCCAAAAGACCCATCGGTCCCAGGGGCCACCATAACAACCTCTGCAGGTTCTTTGCAAACGTACAATTGATACCACTCCTTAGGGAGGAGGCCCCCTAAACCCCATTAACCCTAAAACAAAAGGAACAAGATCTAAATAACATAGAGGTCGCAATCTCAGATGCTGACTTGCTGTCATCTCTGAAAGACTGTCACCAAATAACCACATTATTTAATTTTGTAAAAAGGTAATGCCCCATTAGCCTTGGCACAAAGCTAACGGTGCCTCCAGGAGGAACCGTTTGGGGAAGGCCAGCCAAAAGCACTGTAGAAATCCTCGCACTGAAACCCGCTTTCGAGAAGGCAAAGGGAGGAAGAAAGGAAGGAAGGGGCGGGGGGGGAATTCCAATATGCCTACAAATTGCACAATCTTCTTTTCATTGCAGCGACCCAAAAAATAAAAAAATAAAATGTACTTGCAAAAGAGCCCTTTGAAACAGCTGCTTGATTTCATGGTCAAGTTATGTGGTTTTTAAGACTTGAATATCTTCACGTCAGTGATAAACACCCAGTCACATGACCCACTTGAGGAAAAGGCAGGGGAAAGTCTGCCTGGAGTGTATCTTGGCTGTGCAAATGAATGTACTTAGTCATTACTCAACATCAGCACTTACAAAGCGAGTAACTGTTTCCTTTCGAATGCTCATCTTCTCTCTCAGAGCTCGTGAAAACCGCTGCCAAAAACCACTCGGTGAAGACTGCCTGTTACAGAAATAATAACTTGATAAAACGTTAACCTTAACACATTAAAAATATATGGGTTAAGTGCCTTTTCAATTAAAGTATTATTTTTAACGGTGTTTATCTAGTGAGCAAAGGAAAACACGCATCTTATGTAAGTAATCATATGACACAATCACATGAAAGAATATGGGAAACACTGCTTTAAAATTCTTCTCGACTTCTAGAAGCCCTCCTCATACTTACTCTCAATAAGAAGTAAAAAATAGTACATACATCCTATTTTTCATAATGCACGATTTTTCACCTAAAAATGAATGAAAACACACGAGGGAAACTTTGCCTACCAGACTTTTTAACAAAAGAGGAAAATCTATTTTTGAGCCTAAAATTGAACGAGAATGGATGAAATGCATCTCTTTGAAGATCACAAAAACCCCCGAAGAAGTCCTCAGAACAAACTTTGTAAAATCGAAACCCTAGTGAGTGTGGGCATGTCCATGGCCACTCCAGCCCCCCGGAAGTATTTTTGTTCCTACCCGAGCTTCACACATGGCACTCGGCGCTCAGCTCAAAGGGTGCCTTGGCCCCTGTTGATCTCAGAATAAGATGTAAGATTTTATAACAATGCTTCATGTCCCATGAGAAGATTGGTTTTCCGATTTTCTTTTTCTTCCTCCAGAGGGCAGTCAACATAAGCCTCCAGTCAGGGAATTTTTCAAGATTTGGGGGGAAGTTAATTGGGTGCTTTTTGTAGGGGAAGAAAATCATCTTTTCCTTCTACCCTTCTAAGTTCTCAGCTAGATCGCTGTAACAAGAGAAAAGCACACAAGTTTATGTAACAGAAATGTGATGGGAAACAGGAGATTTCCTAAGGAAATGAAGACCAGAGAAAGGGTTAAACCTGAGTGGTTTTAGGGTTGCTGAAGAGTAGAGAATCGTGGGAAAATGCAGTAGTGCGAAAGGAGCGTCAGCGAAGAGCAATAAGCCGGGACACTCAGCAAGGCCTCTTTGCTCAGCATCCTCTCGGAGTCCCTCGTCCTTTGGAGATAAGGATGCACCTCTCACGGGAGGGTCTTCCGACCTGCTTCGGGGCAAGGTCAAAAGGTCCTCCTGCACCTTCAGCTTAAAACAGTCAACCTGCCACGGTGCCATATTTGGGGGTAGTGTGTCCTGACCCCTGTCATTCCCCCATCTGAAAGTTTCACAGTCCAAACACTGAGCTTTTAGACTGTCCCATAACTCGGTGGCCCAGTGTCAGTGCGGAGCCTGGGTCAGTCCCTCCCCACGCTGTGCCTCGTTTCAGGGGGTGGTGGTACAGGTGGGCACAGATGCCCACCTGAGACAGGTCTCAGTTTGCTGTGAGCCATCGGGCATTTAATAAGGGGCACTTCCATAGAAACAAAAGGAAAAGGTTCATGATTAGAACAAACTGTAAACTGTTTTTGAGTCCAGGTCAGCGAAGCTTTCCAGATGTTGAGATCCAAGCACCTTCGGACGGTGGAGTGGGAGAGGCGGTGGCCGTCCGACTCACTGTCCTGGTTTGTGGTTCGATGGTCTCTGCTGAGCTCACCAGGTGGTCTGGTGACCTTTCTGAGCGGCCCACGCAATAGGCTTGATGGTCACCCACACATGGTCTGTTGTGGTGATTTCTCTGAAGTTTAAATTGAGTTTTCCAGGCTCAGCTTGCAGGGTTTGGGGCAAAGAGCAGTTGCAGTTCTCAATGGTGTCAAGTTAGAGGGGTGGGGAAAAAATTGGAAATGTTCATTTGAAGGGTTGTAGGAAAACAACCCTCCAAATGGGAGGAAACTAGAAGAAATCAGGATTCAGTCCAATTCTTAGATAGGTAACAAAACCTTAAAGACAATGAAAAGGACTAGAACTTAAGACCCACAGGACTGCACCAGTTTCCTATTGAAACATTACTTTTCTCTATACATTTACCCCAGTTTCTATCAACAATAAAGAGAATTTGGTTCCAAAATCAGACTAATCTCACTACATTGGGTCTGATTATTTACATGACTTTCCGTATAGATTCTCCTTAGGTTTGCATTGCTGGAACTTTTCATAAGAAATATCCAGTTAAGACTTTTAAAAGACTCTCGAGGCTAGCCAGCCAAGCCAGAAACTTGATACCAAACTTTGCCTCCCATACCTATAGATTTGGCTGAAATCCTCTATTTTTTTTGAGGTTCCCAAAATATTTTAAGGTTCCTGGGGGGGGTCCCAGAAAATGACCTTCCTTACTCACCTATAAAGCCAGGAACACGGCAAGCCAGGTACCAGGCCAATTTTTTTTTTTTCCAAGAGAGTTTCATAAGCATTAGCTCAAGAGTAACCATCATAGCTCCTTAAAAAGGCCATATCTGATTTTCTACATCATTCTCAAGCGTGATATTGAAGTAAAAGTCTTGGTAATATAACCACTGTTTTTGATTATATCCTGTTAGAAGGAAAACATTGTCTTTTTTGTCATTTTTTTTTGTCCTCAATCAAGGATATGTTTAATGATCATAGAGAGAAAGAAGACAGACAGACAGACAGACAGACAGAAACACTGATGTGAGAAAGAAACAGATCTGTTGCCTCCCACGCCAACCACGGATCAAACCTGTAACCAAGGTATGTGCCAGGACCAGAAATCAAACCTACAACTTTTGGTGTACAGGACAAAGCTCTAACTGAGCCACCCAGCTAGGGCAAGGAAAACAGATTCTTATTGGATTTATGCAAATAACTACACTGCCATGAAAATAAAAATAATAAGAGTTTCTGAATTCTAGAGGGATCAAATTGTTTCATCTTTGCTCACTAAGGTACACGCTGCCAAACTGCTGTAAAACATAGCTTAAGAGAAGAAAACAGAACATTAAAGAACCAGCAGGATTTCAAACTAAAAGTCACTGAAAGTTATAATCATCCTCATCAGTTCGTGTAATTAATTCTTGTTCTGTTTGATCTTGGGTGAGCAGCCGTATGAACCCATCAACTTCTTCATTAGCTGAGAAAATTACTCAGTTCATTGGCGTTGTCTCAAGGGACAGTGAGTCAAGTGATGGCTTCACTGAGCACGCTCCCTGTACCTGATTGTAAACACTTTCGAGAAGAATGAGGAGCAGAAAAGAACGGTCTGGGAATGACAAAGGACTGTTAAATGGCCATGGTGGAAGCACTGATGAGAGGTCATTATCATGTAATCGACAAGAAAAATTTGTTTATTTCAGTTACATACAAGACTTCAACATAATAACTTGAATATGACTGATAACATGATGCTGAAGCGATCATGAATGTCAAGGGTATTGACAAATTTCTGTAATGTGTTCATATGTCTCTGTAACATACATCCATACAAATACAACCTAAAGAAGGTTAATCATCACTTGTTTGACAGGCTTCCCACACAGTTTAGTACATCAAGTAAGCCTCATTAGTTTAATATCTCTCTTTTACAAAATCCTTTTGAGATTTTCCTCTAGGAAATCTCAAAGGTCATTTAGATTTTTTTTTAAAGGTTTTATTTAGAATTTGATTTGGGAATGTTTATCAAAACTGTCAAAAGATTTGAGCACTTAATTAAACAGGATCACAGATCATTATAAAATAATAATTATCTTTTTAACCAAAGAGACAATTGTTGTGAATAAATCCTTAGCTCTTTTATTTTGGGGAAGATCTGGTTTTCTTAAGTAATCAAAAACCTGATAAAGAAAACATAAAGTATGGTGAGTCATTCTGAGGAGACACAAAACCTTGCTTAGGGCAGATTAATTAAACAATAAACAAAAATCTTTTACAACTTCTAAATAAGAGTAGGCCAACAATCCTAGAAAACTCTGTCATTCTAGTTCTGCATCAGTACACTTTTGATATTAAGGCTCATCTTTTTTTCCATACTTATAAATAAATCTATTCAATCTTAGCAGCTTGACCATGCATAAAATTCCTTTTCTTCGAAACTGCAAACCTTTTTTAAAAATATCTGCCCAGTTTTTGTCCTGCTCTTTTTCTCTTTCTTTCTGGAATAGCCGGTCATTCCACTTTAGAACAAATTACTTTCTTTTTCCCATAACAAAAACACATCCTTCACACCTTGTATACTTTCTTTGTCACACACACAGTCTATTTTCCTTGCATTCCATGCTTTGTACGCTGAGGTTTCTTTTTGTCCTTCTTATTCCTAATCATCTCATTTACATAACTGATAAGGTGCTTTAATCCTTAGTAACCCTAATTTTCGGTGAAAACTAGGAAGCAAGCAATTGTGAACTGCCTGCCACATACCAACAAGCAATCAGCAAATTTATGAATATACCATTTCGCAATTTCTTGAGGCACGTGCTTCCCCTCAGCCCAATTTTTCAGTGTGGCAAACATGTCTGCTAAGAGACGCAAATACCTTCTGTCTCTCTGTGAAATGTAAGACACCAAAAGCAGCTCAACTTAAACTTAGGTTCAGCAATTAATGTTTCGGTATTTTATCTTCCTTAGAAATGATCCAGATACGCAATAAATATCTATCATTTAACTTAATTTAGTATCGCTTTAAGGTTTCAAGTTACCAAAAAGATTCTGGAATATCTTTTTAAGGAGGCATATTATAAAACATAATTATTGCCGAAAAATGCATTTCTAAACTTTTATCCTGCCCACATTAATTCACTTGTTCTTAACAATTACACCAAAATTGCTGATGAAAACTTCATGAGACATTCACAAAGCTATGCATGATTTGAAGTTGCTGTTCTTGTTGACAAATCGGGAAAGTATGAAAAATACCACAAAAGCAAAGAACCTAAAAAGTTAAACATGTTTCCTCCCTTTTTTCTTTTTCTATTGCAGTGCTTGGCACTTATCTAGCAATTCATTTTTATCGTACGTTTTGTTCTTAGGTTGGATTTATATTTTCATAATCTTAAACGTCCAGTAGAGATGATGTACGCTTGTTTGTCTAGGAAACCAAGAAAAAAAATTGTATGTCTGCATTATATTTAATGCTGACAACTCTGAAGACGTAACTGTTTTTTGGTTTTTTTTCATAACTGTTTTTTTTAACCAACAATTTTACCAAAGGTTATTCCAGATCACATGAACTGAAAATAAGTTTAGATTAGTGTCAATATTTCTGAGAGTTCTAGGAACACTTAATTTATATAGTGCTTGTTTATCTCTAAGCCGGTTGAACAGAATTACCTTAAGGATTTTATAAACTTGGTAATAGCCTCCAGAGATAGAACTCACTGGTTTTTATCCGTTTATATTGTTATCTGAGCTGTGTTCCCAGCAAATGTGACAAGTTGAGGTTTTACCACACAGTATGAGGGCCAGTGATGTTTTTACAATATTTGTGGAGAAGGCTGTCGAGATTTTCAGATGCCCTGGCATGTAAAGTCATGGAAACTATATTTTGGACTATCTAGATGTCTCCAAAGCTCAACTGAGTGGATAAAAGAGCCCATCAACATCTAATTAGCCTTATTCCTTTTTAGCCTCCAAGAGTTGCTTTTGGGGAGCCCTGAGTCAATTGGGAGAAGGAAGCCTCAAGTTCAAGTAACTGAGGGGCTGGGCTGGCAAAAGGTGGGGCAGGGATGCAGAGATGGAAGAGATGGAGGCTTGAAGGGGACATAGCAACGGATTCAAAAGAACCGAATGGAAGAAGGAGTTTGATGAAAGGAGGGAGGAGGAGCAGAGCAATGGGAAGAAAGAGGTCTCGGAGGAGCCGGATGGGGATCTTCAGTTTCTCAAAGAAGCTCCAAATTATACTCGGCAAAATCGTTCCACAAGAAAAGACCTAGACAGAGTCATCAGGGGTTCGAGAAGGGAGTTTCCGTCAACTTAAGAGCTCCCGTGGGAGGAGCAGGACCGTATGGAACGGAGGGGACTTCCCAAGAGCGCTCCCATGCAGCTCCGAATATCGGCTTCCCTCAGGCCAGCTCTGACACAGAGATCTTTTTAAAAATACACCCTTTCACCTGTATTCTCAGGTTTCCGGCAGGACAAACAGTAAATATTCCTGGCACTATCAGACTCCTTTTCTTTTTGACCAAGTGTCTCAGAACCGATATAAACCTTTTATGACTTAAAACCAGTGAGCCTTTAAATGACTAACCCGTGGGCATCACAGGCTCCCTCAAAGACGGTGCCGAAGACACAGCCCTCCGGGGACCCAGAGTCACTCCCTAAGACAGCCGAGAGAAAGAAGGACTTCGGCAACCCCTGGGAGGTGGCGGCGGTGGCTAGGACGTCAGCCGCGACTGGGGTCCAGCATCTTCTCAGGGCCCCAACCTGATGGCTGGCTATTGACACATAGTGGCCCAGTCACCGGCCTGCTCCAGCTGGTGGGGCACCAAGCCAGCTCCCTAGACCCAAAACAAGAACAGGAAAACAATAGCTGTCTCTAGGAGAGAGGGACAGGATCAATACTTCATGGCTACCCAAAACCAAATTCACGCGCGTCACAATGGAGAGATCTCATTTTTAAGACTGGTTTTCTCCTGCTGATCTGAATTTGGCCAGGAAAGGACAGAAATGTTTTACCTCTCTCCTGACCAGGCACTGCAGACCAAGATCAGGGACAGCTGACTTTGCTATGAATTCCCACCTTTGCTCATTTGTGTGGGTTTTCCCGAGATTCCACCCGCGGGCCCCGGAGCAACTGGAGTGTGACGGCTGTCCCTTCAGCCACCAGGAACTGTAGGGAAGGAAATACCTTTCCCACCACCCTCCAAAGTTCTCAGTGGGGCCTGTGTAACGAAAGACAGGCACACAGAAGAAAAGCATAGAAATTTATTTAACAGAAGTTTTATGTGGCACAAGAGCCTTCATGAGGAAATGAAAAGCACAGGAATGGTCAAACCTGAGTGGTGTTATGCTAGGGTTGATGAAGGGCAGAGCCCGGGAGACTGTGGTAAGACAAAAAGTGTGTGAGCTGAGAGATGCCATCTTAGCAAGGGCTGTTCATTCAGACCCCTCTTGCTGCGCCTGTCTTCGGAGATAAGGACACTCCCATCCTGCCCTCCAGGTACAGCAAGGGCCCCTCTCACAGAAGGATCTTACAGCCAACCTCAAGGGAAGGTCAGAAAGCCCTTCCTGCACCTGCCAATTCTCAAATTCCATTGGCACAAAATATTTAACCTGCCAAGCGTCACACCTTGAGGTAGCATGCCCTGAACCCCATCACTCTCTTTCAAAGGGTTTATTTCTTGTGACTCTCCGTGAAAGAGTTTTGCCAGTTACTGGGAATGAGCGTGTTAGAGCAAAATAAATCAGAAGTCCCCTCCCCGCTCCCCTAGTCACTGCAGAGCACGTCAATCAAGCACAACAGTGAAGTGGACTTCTGTTTCTGGCGTGTGGGCCGGATGGCTGGAGGTCATCCGGAACCGCTGAATGAAATAGCTGTAAATGCTCTCTGAATGTATGCACAGCTAGCTGTGAATTTTTGCTCCAAGGGCCAAAGTGATAAGAAAGCACACATCTAGAGAGGTGAGTTCGTTCTGAAGCCAGCAGGCCCTGGGGGCACCTGCATGGTCCGGTGGCATGAACATGATCGGGGAGACAGGGAATTATGGGCAATAGTGTAACAGGAAGCAGAACACAAGGACCTATGCAAGGTGGCGGGTCAGAGCAGAGCCCCTCCCACACACAGGCCCCCACAGGGGGGATGAATTAAAAAACAATTCATCTTACAGCTGATAGGCATGAAGGAACATTCAGGAGGGAAGAAAAAAGAATAAATGCATATGGGTGAATCTAAACATTTTGTTATTTTTTGGGTTAAAAGATAAAGTCCCAGAGCTACAATAGCTTTAAAAAGAAATTGATCCATATCAGAAAGAGATTGATCTTATTTTTCAGGAGGACGACAAAGATACTATTCCTATTTAGGCTTTAAGTATACATATTCACCTTTCTTAGGGTACCCAATAAAAGAAAAGAAATAGAATGGAAAACTACCAACAGAGCCCAAGGGTAAAAATGGAATGCAAAAGAAGAAAACCCAAAAGAAGACAGAAAGCGCCAGATATCACAGAAAGCACGCAGGAGTATGACGTTATTCCTGGGTTCGAATCCTAGCTCTGCATGTATTAGTTCTAACCACAGACAAGTCATCTACTCTTTAGATGCCAGTTTCCTCATCTTTAAAAAAGAGATGACAACATAAGATTGAGCCTAGGATCTGTGTCAACACGCAAGCACGCGACACCCAGCACCGTGCCTCCCACAAAGATCTGCAAAATACCACCTTCCTTCCCTTCTTTTCACGACACAGGAGGACACGAAGCAGGTCACTGTCTCAGGTTGCTGAATCACACCATTTTAATCATGAGCATCATGGCTGTTACGAAGAATTCAGTCATCCTCGCCTCCTTGGGCATATTTCTGTATATTCCTTCCTTATGCAGGACTAAGAAGCCTCCATATAAAATTATGTTATGTGTAGTACCTCAAGCTTATTCATGTTCCAGAAGCATACCAGGGCAGGTTAAATGCAATCTGAAGTGAATGCCCCTTCCATAGCAAAATGCAAAGGCTACACTGGATGCAAGACTAAGAAAACCCATCTGCTGCTCCACTAGGCAGCTGCCTATCCCTCCAACCTCAAACTTTCCGGAAGAAAAAGAAAGACTATTAATTACGTCATTTCAAATATAAGTAACTCACCTCAGTTCATCCAAATTTGTCAAAATTAGGAATGAGCGTGTAATCCCAAAGTACAAATAAAATAAGATCTTGCTGTGTGAAGATTATTTCATGGTTTTAGAAATTGTGCTCCAAAACTTAGAAGTGTTCAGGTAAAGTTTAAAAGTCAAATTTCCCAATAATAGTGTTATAAGGTTAGCTCTAAGGAAAAAAGAGATGGAAAACTTTTAATTCAACAGCTCACATGCCCTCACCCCCCTTTTTAATTCTCCATGGCCAATTTTAAATTTTGAACAAACATTTTCTTCTCCACACGGGCTGCTTCCAGAATTTCCCCGTCTGCATATTTTATAAAACGAAAATTAATTTCCTTATGTGTCTAAAGAAGTTCAAGCAACAAATCTGTACCCCAAATTATAATATAATCCGAAATAAAGAATGCTTTAACTGTTCATTTCTACCAGTGCAAAGATCTGACTGCCCCCAACTTTCAACCACATGTGCCAAAGAATCAGCAAATGGACACAATCCTCTTACCTGGAATAAAAATGCTAAAAGCAGAAAATGTTTTGCAAGAAACCAATTGGCAACCACTAAGCCTAAAGATGAAAGTTTGATTAGAATAGAAGCGGAAAATCCTGCCTGTATACACAGCCTCTAATAGGAAACGACATGAGGGAATTTTACGAGTGGAAACCTGAAACAGAGCTGCACTATGTATAAAACAGAAGGCATCAGCTTGACGTGCCACAGAGGAGCCAAGGGTTCCGGCCCTGAAGTCAGGTCGCCTGGGTTCAAATCCCAGCTCCAACTGCTGTTCACTTGGGCAAGCTATTGGGCATCCACCTACCTCAGTTTCTGTATCTGTAAAGTTGGCATGATAACGGCCCTTAACAGGATTACAGTGAGGATTAAATTAGATATAACAGATGTAAGGCACTTAACACAATAATTGGCACATAGTAAATATTTAATAATTGTTAGACAGCTGTGTAATTATTGTCCTCTTTCTAAAACTGTTTTATAAGGCCATAGTAGCAGAAGTGTCAAAAGGCACCTTAAGCAGCAGTTAAATGAATTATATTTTTGTTATTCAGTCCCTGGTAGAAACAGATAACCCTAATGCCCATCAGCATTGAGCTAATACAATAACCAGGATCCGATACCAAACAAACACAAATTAAAAATCATTAAAAAGCATTAAACATACAGGTGACTACTAATCTGTGCACTTGAGCCCAGAGTTCTAATTACTAATAATTCTGTCACGACATGAAGGGACTAATGAAGTTTTTCTATAATATACTGCTGCTGAAGTGACCTTGAGATGGCAACCCTAATAAAACCATAGTAAGGTCGAAAAGCATCAGGAACCATCCACTCTTCTGGAAGCAGAGCAATTCCCAATGCCCCACCTCACAACCTGGGCAGCTGGGGAGGAGGGCAGGACAGACACGGGCTATTCAGAACAGCTTAGCTCTCTCATGTTCCGATAAGTAAAAGGATCTACTGGGGGACATATTAAAAGTTTGGTCTGCATTTGACCTTGACAGCCCAAGAAAACCCAAGCAGTCTCAAGGAAAGTAACACCTCCATCTAAAAGTAGCAGGTTGGGTGGGGATGGAGAGGAAAGATGCCAAGAATGCTTGAATTCCATACCACCCCCCGGGGAGAAAGTATTTCAGACTGAACTGTTAACTGGTGGCCACCCCCACCCCCGCCAGTATCACCTGAGCAGCCTGCTGGAGTGGGAATCTAATAACTACTTATTTGGTAGCCACTAATTGACTCTTCATTTCAAAGCGGCCTTTTTATCTAGGTGTGAAAGAATGAAATCGTCTAAAACTTTTTTTTGTGGCAGATGTAAATGCATTCATCGTGACTCTCCATTATCCTGTTCAGCTGGCAATAACTCGTGGCTGTAAAGCAAAGGAAAAAAACAGTTTGGGTGCTTTTAATCAAAGCTTGGATTCCAGCCCTGCCCTGCAGCGCGCTGTAATGCGAGAAAAGTTCCTGCTTCACATTCCAAAAGAAATGGATTCTTATGTGAGCAGCCCCCCACATTCCCTGCCACCTCCCTCTGTCACTGTTTTTATCCACGCAGCAAATATCAGAGGCGTCTCCTACTTTAGATACGACATCAGTTATGGTACCTTGAAAAGATTCACTAATAACACTATTGCATTTCATAAAGGTTTAAAGTGGAACAAATGGATCATAAAACACTTCTAGGAGTACGCAGATCTAAAAAAATATAATCGGAGGATCACCGTGCTGCTCACACGCTCTAAACAAGTACTTTAGTTATAAGCACTGAAACATCCAAGGTGCTTCTGGAGTGCAGAGGAAAACTGGCTCATCAAAAGCAAATGCGCTTTAGAATCAGCTCCACCATTTACAAGCAGTATAAATTTAGACAAATTATTTAATCGCTCCACACTTTGGTGTTCTCATCTACAAAAGGGAAATAAAAATACCTACCCCATATAAGGGCTGCCGTGAGGTCTGAACGTAATATTTTCAACATGCCCAGCGCACTGTCGGGCACTTAGTATATGATCAGTAAATAAAAGCCGGTGTTAGCCAGACAGACGTGTTCAACAAGAGAGGCAGATTTAGTAGTGACTTTTATTCCTTGGTGGAAAAAACTCATCATGTCAATAGAATTAATTACTGTTCTGAAAAACAAAGTAAAATCTTCAGTTTCGTGGAAGAAGATGTCATTGACAACCTCAGTTAGGGGTATCTTTCTAATGGCAAGTTGGGAGATCAGAACCCGCAACTAAGAGGTGAGTTACATTTCAAAAGAAAGGTATGTAAATGAACAAACAAAAAGTCTGTAGTGAGATTACAGACAAAGGATGTGCCCAAGGAGAAGTCGGGAAGCAGACTGTCTGTGAAGTTAAAAAAGGTCCTGTCTCCTCCCATTATATTCTCCTCTTCTTAACTCCTCTAGGGAAGAAACATGTTCTCGTAGAAACTAGGAGTCCAATAAAAAGGAAGTCTAGAGTAACGAGGTAAACAAACAATATATATATTAAGCCACCTGCTAATTCTTTGGGTTAACGAGTTTTTTGTGTAGTTTTGCAAGTTTCACTTTACAACCCATCTAATTGATATAAAGAACCTTAGAATCCCAAGGTCTATCAGTCATTCCACACCTTATTCAAGTTCACTTAATCAAGTAATTATGGATTAGCTGTCAGTTAAAGAGAAATGGAAATTTCCTTTGGGGGAAAGGTAAAAGAACAGAAGAAAGAGAAATGTGTACTTTGATGCATGGGGCACTTCGGGGATGGGAAGGCATCTTATCCAGTGGAGGAAGTAGCAGCAGGGAAAGGAAGAGGTGGGAGGAGAGTGGGTGCCAAGGACTATTGGACAAACACTAATGATCAACACCCAATACTCTTAATCTGGCTTATTAGAGGTAATAACTGCCAGTGTACCTTCAACGAAAATCAAATACTACTCTAGATTACCAATACTTATTTACTGTGAAGTAGAATACTGTATAATTTGATTTACTGGGGTCCAAAAATATGAAGTTGTTCTACCTTATAATCAAACTATAGAAAATCATTATCACTCAAAAATTGTCCCTTTAATCTTATCTTTTTAAAAAAACAGTTAAGGATTACTAAAAAAAAAGCATCAAAACACTTCTTTCTTCTAAAGGCCTCTTATAAGCTTTTCAGAACTCCTTTCGCTTGCAAATGTAGACACATAAAAAATTTATAAATTTAACTTATAACCTAACATACTTCAAAATCCTGTACCTTCCATTCCCTTTCCCAACCACATCTTCACAGTTATATTCTAAAGGAAACAAACAAATACAAAAACCACACACACACACACAACAGGAGTAATAAAATCAACTGGAAATAGTCTGTACTGAGCACATTCTTTCAATTTGATGAAATGGAATTTGTAATTTAAATATAGCCTCCCCCCACTAAGGTGCATTTTAAAAAACAGACCTGCTGACCACAGAGGTGGAGAAGTACCAGATACAGCCCGAGATCCACACCTGCTGGGAAATAATAAACCAGAAGACCAAAGGCCCTCATACACCACCGAGCTGTGGGGGTGACATAAAGCCAGCAGAATACAGGAAGGGAAGGGGGAGAAGGACCCGGTGACACCTTCCAATGAGACCCTCAGCAGCTGCCATGATGTAGTGTAATAAAGCTATCAGTTATCAACTTGCAGTTCTATGCCCTGCGTGTTTACCAAGAGTGCCTGGGTTCCAACACTCCCAGGATCTCTTTATTCTTAACCTCCTCAGGAAAGCAAGCTCTTGCAGCCCGTCGTCTTGGTCCATGTGTTCTCTATACTTCAGGTCCTTCGGTGTATCTACTGTGCATCATCCAATGGCTAGCTTGTTCTTACATGCAAAACCTCTTCAGGCCCCATGGGTACCACGTGTCACCACGCGCCCCGAGAGGATGTGCTGTCCACTTGGAGGTGCCTATGACAAGCCCACTTCTCGCTGCGCACCCTCCCCGCAATGTCACTCGATGCCCTGAATATCGCCTCCATTCTCTTAACTACCAAGTCATACTCAGTCCCTTAAGTAGAAACTCAAAACCACCCCCTCTGCAGAAAACCTGCCCCCAACTGGCTTCACTTGCCTGTTTTCACTCTCGCAGCAGAAAGGGCACGGACCGGACAGGGGCCCAGACCTGACCTCTAACCCCCGCTTCTTCCGCTCGCTGCTGTTACCTGAGCAAGTCACTCCACCTTCTGGGCCTGTTCTCAACCACAAACAGTGAGAATTCAAGTACATAAGCTCAAAACTGATCCCCAGCTCTCATTTCTTACGGAAAAAAGACTATCAAGAGCATTAACTTATAAAAACAAAAAGTATTATGAAATGTCAAAGTTATGTAAGACACCCTGAGTTAAAAAAGTACACAATATATAAAAACCACAAAAAGGAGAACAACTATTAACTTCCAAAGGGTGAAAAAGTTAATTAAATAGTCCATTTTCTATTCTTTATTGGACACATGAATGAAAACTCAGGTAAGCCCTTAAAGACCATTAGTAGAGACGCTCTCCTATTTACTAATCTCTATGCAATATTTTATATACATGGTTGTTTAATATACCAAATGTGTTTTAAATACTGTGATTAATCTTATATGTCAACTTGGCTAGGTTATAACACCCAGTTACTTAATCAAACATTCATCTAGGTGTTGATAAAGGTACTTTGTAGACGTGGTTAATCAGTACAGTAAGTTAACTTTGAATAAAGGAGATTACCCTCCACTGTGTACGTGCAACTCACCGAATGAGCTGTAACAATAAGAACAAAGACCAAGGTTTCCCAAAGAAGCAATTCTGCCTGGAGACTGCAGCATAAACTCCTGCCTGACCTTCCCGCCTGCTGACCTTCCCACCTGCTGACCTGCCCTCCAGATCTGGGGCTTGCCCATCCCACAATTTCATAGGCCAACTTATTAAAATAAATCTCTTTAAACACACACAAATGATAATGGTTCTTTTTCTCTGGAGAATCCCAACCTTCATACTCCAACACACTGAAAGACTCAAACTGGGGTTATTTTCTTTTCCAAGTAAGGATTAACAGATGTGTTTCTTATAACCTCTTTAAAATAGTAAAGTAAGTGTCCAGAAGGTTAATTTTGTTAGTATTTCCTACACAACGCCAACAAATTAGCAATGCCATCACCTCACTTCTCTTTATGAAAATACACATGAGCAAAAAGAACAGTGATATTTCCTACGTGGAGTTTTTAAGCTCCAAAACAGATTCCAGAAGATTCTGAGATTCAACGTTTTTCATTTTCATGGCCTTCAAAGTATTTCATAATTACCGGTTAGTACAACATCTCTCTGAGGATGTTACATTATCAGCTCAAAGTTAAAGAATGAGGAATGATACATGCAAAACAGATGTAGACTTGCCACTACTCACCGATATTTGCAGAATCACTCTGAGGATTCCCCAGCTCTAAGTTTTAATGAGGATCTATCCACGGGTAAGTCCTTGGTGCTACTCTGACAGAGGAAAAGATTTTAGAATCACTACATACACAGAAAACCGCTGAGGATATGAGAGTCACACACTCGGTAACATCCATTCACACTCTGGTTCCGTTCAAAAAGCATTACTGACACCAGGTATCTGTAAACTTCTACAAAGAGCCAGTAGCCTCTAGGCTTAGTAGGCCAGGGACTACTGTACTGGACAGCACAGCTCTAGAGTATCAGAGCTGAAACAGGTCCTGGGGGCCACGATTTAGCCATTCTTAGCCCAGGAGAAAGACTTCCCACAGCTAGGAATGACGAAGCAGCTGCTGGGAGGAACGCTACCGCCGGGACAATGGGGAGAGTAAGGACGCGGATGGAATCCAGCCCCTTTGCACAGGAAGCTGCGTCCAGTCACACAGCCCACAGCAGCATAGCTGCTTCTAGAATCCAGGCATCCTGACCCTCAGTTTAGGGTTCTCTCTATTCCTCTACCGGTACGTGGCTAACTGAATGAAATCCCAATTACTGCAGGTCCAACTTCTCATCACTATCTAATCAATACAAGCATTAATCTCACCAACGAATGGACTCTTCTAAGCTGGACTTAGCTATAGACAATTTTCACTTGGAAAATACGGAGATAAAGAACTGAGATTTGTCTATGTCAGAGGTTATCAGTTTGGGGTTTAAAGGTTTGACATTGCTAAAAATGTAAGTGACTGCCACATACAATCTGTATCTGTATCATCTCTGTCTGGTCATATGTCTATGTAATAATGACCGTGGACTACGGCCACTGGCAAGCCTAGTTTCCAAGAACATTAATTACCGTTTCCTTCTACAGGTCTTTTCTCAAAAAACCTTTTTATAGTTCTTGGCAGCTTTTACAAGTCTTCAGACTTATGATAAGAGTTCATACATGGTTCAAAGACTAAACTCCAAAACAAAATCATAAACATAAGAAATGGCAGGTCCCAGATACTGTCTTTAAACCAGACTTTCAACTCTTCTGAATTTAAGTGGTGACATTCTATTTTGAGGGCTAGAAGAGAGACATGTATGTCAGAACATAATTCCAATGATTTTCTTTTTCTGTTCTTCAGAGGCAGGCATGTCAAAGTGAGGGGCAGGGAGCAGGGAACCCACCACGAGCTTTGGGAAGGCCTGTAAGTAATTCCTGGGTCTCCCACAGAGTAAGGGCACCAGGTCCAGGGAACTATGACTGGTCCCACTTTTCTGCAGAAAACTGTATAAAAGAATATGTAGGCAATCTGCTCTAAGCCCTACAAGGACCATTAGCTACTTAGTTATAATCACTCCAAAGATAGCGCTGACTCAACACAAGCTTCAGGAGATAAGCACTAAAAATGGAGAAGACAAAGCTTAAAATGATGGCTAATAAGCACGTAGGAAATTGAGACCAAGATTCGGGCTGAGCGCTGGACTACGGAACCACAGGCAGGATACAGTGTATCAGGAAAAAATGAGAAGTCCTGCATTTCAGTTCAAAAACCAGCTATGCGAGACCAGGACCAGACTAAAAGGGAAGGGGAGCTCCTACGAAAATTCTGGGAGTCAAACCAAAGTCCATCCCAAGGTACCTTCTAGATCTAGCACTCATGGAATTGGAGCCAACAAATAACTGTTTATAAGGAAAAGAAATCACGCTAGCAGTTCACCTCAGGAATATATATTATATGAGCACTCTGCTCTGCTCAGAAGTGTTCTTGCTCGTGAGTGACGAAGCAAACGGAGGCGGGCCCGCTCCTCCACTGTGATGAAGCCAAGTTCACTCACATACAGCGCCGGTCTTCCCCAATCCACAGTGTTCTCATCCGTCTCCATGGCTCTGCCCTCTCAATTACTGAAAACAAATGCCTATGCTAAACTAAACCTCAACACTTGTTTTGTTTTTAATTCCCGTTGCAACCCTGGCCTCAAACCAATCCATGACCCTAATTACCTTCATGATCCTAATCAACTTCAACTTGAATCATATTAACTTGAACTTCAAGAGCCTCTGCCAGGCTATTCTCAAGGAGGTGAAACAGAGTGGTGGGAGGGACTTCTCTCCCTGCCCCGGCCGACAGTAAGGGAGTGTGCTGACTGCTGGGCATTTTAAAACAAGAATAATACCGCTACAAGTTTTTCTGCTTTTTGCTATCACCAAGCACAGGCCATTCCAAACAACCTAGGTGCTCAGATTCGCCTTCCAACCACCACAGACAGCTCCTACCACCGTTCCTTGATATGTTGCCAGTACCGGTCAGCCTCCCTCACCTCTGCCCAATTAATGTTCTTTTATCCAATAGCTTTTCTTTCCCTTAAAATATTAAATTTAAAAAACCTAATAACAATAAAGACTAAGGGCAACCTGTAGTATTTGCAATTGTGAGGTAGATTGTATCACTTTAATAGAAAAGTTCATGTACAATTTCATGGGATGCTTCATGCTAAGCAAAACTAAGTAGAGTCCATTGATATAATCCAACCAAACGTAATTTAGTCTTAAAACTATTTTTCAAACTACAATAATGTAAACAAGTGGCTCACAGCCATAGCCACACGCCCAGAGGCTGGACAACCTGCAGGACTGATGTGACCAGACTCAGTAGAAGGGACAGGCTGTGCTTACCGGACCCCAGGTCCTCTGGCTGCCTGAGTCTAACGGTCCTGAGTCACTCGGAGGCCCAGGTCCTCTCAGTCACTCTGAGAGAAAGGTCTAACTCAGGAGAAGGACAAGGACAGAGAGGGATGCGCATGGAAAGGGTCCACTGGGCCTCAGCCCATCTTGCTGATGGTCCTGCGGGCAGCACAAGCGAAGCGGCCGCAGGGCGGTAAGCTGGCAGATCCACCCTCTGCCTGGTGTCTCGTGGTCCAACCGTATTCCTCAGCTAGTAACCAATTCTCCGGATTCTCTCAAGTGACAAGGAGTGGCTTTCTCACCAGGGCACGCAGATAACTGAGAATGGACTGTATCTGGTAGCACTGATCATCAGTAGGAACAGAACCAAAGAGTTCAAATTCCATCATACATTACAAACTGGTGATTAAGGAAAACAAAACATGTAAGTATGCACATATGAAGACAGAGTTGTGGTTATCACTGTTTTAATAGTTCTTCCAGTGCACAGATAGGTTTTCCACTGCAGCAGAAATAAAAAGAAATCCATAAGAATAACTAGTAATTTGCTGTACCCTAATAAAAAATTTCTGTAATTGATTAAACTACAAAATATATCTAAGTCCTACAGAATAGCATATACGCTTATCTAGAGAAAGCTAAGAAATTTACACTACAATTAGAACAAAGAATAAAAATTCCAAAGATTGCCCTGGCTGGTGTAGCTCAGTGGATTGAGCGCGGGCTGGGAAGCAGGGGGTCCCGGTTCGATTCCCAGTCAGGGCACATGCCTGGGTTGCAGGCCAGGTCCCCAGTGAGGGCCATGTGAGAGGCAACCACACATGGATGTTTCTCTCCCTCTCTGTCTCTTTCCCTTCTCCTCTCTCTAAAAATAAATAAATAAATAAAATCTTAAAAAAAAAAAAAATTCCAAAGATTATCCAGAACACAAGGTACTCAAATTTCAAACATACCACCCAGATAAAAACTAGAAACTTGCCACAGAAGGCGGGGCTCTTGGGTTTCAAACTGGACCACTTCCTGCATCAAGAATGCGTCAAAAGACCAGTCTCAAGCCCTTTAACTCCCAAAAACCAAGGAAAAGGGGAAAGAATACATTTTTTAAAAAACCAAGAGTGTATGGAAAAATCAGAATAAGCCTTATCAAAACAAAAACAGTATTGTCTAATTGAAAAAATTAAGATCAAATTATGTAAATTAACCACAGTTAATTCAGTAACTAAAGATCAGTGCCATCTTTTCATTTCCTAATCTGAAAAGTATTCAACTCTCATTTACATGTTAAAGCACTGTTTATGCTTAGGCTTCCGCTTCCCACTGGTAAATATCAGCTGTGCCACTGAACAGGAGGAGATTATAACTCTCTGACTCAAGCACAGATTTTTTTCAAGAGTTTATAAGCTATAGTTAGTACCACTGTACATTGGAAATTTGGAAGAGAGTAGATCTAAAGTGTTCCCACCACACAAAACATAAATGAAATGGCAACAAGGTAAGGTTGTGATCTGTTAATTAGCTTGATTGTGGTAATCACAATTCATGTGTATATCAAATCATCGCATGCCACACCTATACAATTTCTATTTGTCAATTATACCTCAAAAGGCAAAAAAGAATGTATGAGCTAGCAAGACCTCCAGGCACCAACAAGGATAAAATGTTCTAGTTTATGTGAATCAGTGCAAGTCAGAGCACCAGATCAGATTTAAAAATCACCTGTTCCAACACAATAATTTTTTTAAGTAATTTATTTCTTTTTAGAGAAAGAGGAAGGGAGGGAGAAAGACAGGGAGAGAGGGGGAGAAACATCAATGTGTGGTTGCCTCTCATGCACCCCCAACTGGGGACCTCTCATGCACCCCCAACTGGGGACCCCCAACCCAGGCATGTGCGGTGACTGGGAATAGAACTGGTGACCCGTTGATTTGCAGGCCAGCACTCAATCCACTGAGCCACACCAGCCAGGGCACCAATACAGTAATTTTTAAAAAATAATCAAGTTTAACACTTGCAATACGAAACACCAGAAACAAGCAAAACGATCATTGGATATCACCCTCCACCGATGACAATATTATGGTTCTGCCTAGCTACCCTGCCCAGTTCGTGGCAAACAAACAATTCACTTACCATCTATTTGAAGCTCAGAGAGTCTCTGTAATCACACTGAGGTGAGACACTGTACAATGTAGATTAGGTAGTGCATGTTAATTGCAGCTAATAAAACATAAATACAATGTAGACAATAGCTCATTATAATTATCTCCAGTAATGATAAAAACAAGCCCACATATTATAGCTGCCCATTGAGGAAAACTGTGTTAATGTGTATATCACAACAAATCTTGGGTTACCAATATATTTTTAAAATAGCGTTAATGGCAAATATATTTATTTGCATGTAGCAGAAATAAAGAGTAACAGTAAGTTCTTAGTAATTGACTGTACCCTAATCTACAATTGCCCTTACTGGTTAAACTGAAAAAACGAAATTGAACAGCATAAGTTTTAGTATTTTGTGTTAGAAAGGCAGAAAAACAAGGGACTGTAACTGCAAACGTTGACAGCGGGCTTTCCATGTAACTATCACCGTAATTCTAAACACACTTAGACGTTCATTCCATGACAAAGGAAACAAGACAGCCGAAACTCCGCCGGGGACAGAAGCCCCCAAAGGAAAACTTGCGTTGGCTTGCTCCTATGCAACAACTTGAAAGAACAAATTCGGCTCAACAAAGAGAGATGCAGCCTAAGTTGGGACCTGAATGAAGAAGAGCTCGAGCTTCCCGAGGAATGTAAAATATTTCCCTGAAATCCACATGGGGTGTAAACACACGCGCGCGCGCCCTCACTGCCAGCACTGACTGAGGATGAAGCGACAGGCGGTCAGCATCCCGTGGGTGGCTGATCGCCTTTCTGATCCGTTAGGTCAAGACGTCCTTCTCATCAGGGACCCTCCGAGAAGGGCTGACCCTCCTCTCCAGCCTTCCCCAGGAGGCCACCTTGTGCCACCCTCTCCATCAATCAGCCGAGTCCCGGGACACTCCCCCACGCAGGCGGCTGTCCTCCGAGATGCATCCCTGCTCAGTGTCACCTGCGGCCCCCCATCTCCGGCCTCTTCGGCCCCAGGGTACCCGGTGCCTCCCTCCCCAGCCCCTCACCGCTGCCCCGGGGGTCCCCGATCATGGTCCCCTCCCTCAAACCAGGGATCCCAACTTCCCCTCCACCCGTGCGGGAGGTCCCGACTCTCCGGTCCCTACCGGGTCTCCCCGTCCAGCGGCGCGGGGGAGGCAGCGGGGCCGATCTGCACCCACCGAGGGCACAAGTGCCGGGAGCGGAGCGCTCGGGCTCCGTTCAGAGTTCAGACCCGAGCTGGGCTTCCGCCTCGCGCCGGAATGCCTTCATGAATGGGACCGGAAGTCCCGCCCCTGGCCCCGCCCCCGGCCGCTGCGGGGCGCAGAGGCGCGTTTTCCCCGGCGAGCCTCCGCGCAGGGGTCCGTCCCCCACCGTGCGATCGCTTCACGGGGAGTCTATCCAGCTCGCGCCCTGTGAAGAGCACAAGGCACAGACACTGACCCCGGTCCTCACAACCTAGTTGAAAGTTGACACAAATGGAACCAAAATAAACAGTCACACCAGCAGGCAGGACACGTGTGACGCAAGCATCGCCGTGCCAGTGCTGCTGCATTCTGTAATTCAAGCTTTGTCACCACCCTACCACTCGTCTAACAACCGGAACGGAGCCCCTATGTTAAGGAGGGAGGGAGACACTCAGGACAGTGACAGAGTGGCGACCTAGGCACAGGATGTGTCGAGCAGTGGCCTGCCCCTCGGGAAGCTTAGCGCAGTGTAGGGACGGACACAAGAGCTCAGGAACAGGGCACTGAAAACATCAAGCATTAAAGGAACTACAGCGGTGTTGGAGGGGATGGCGGGGTGCAGGGAATCCGACAGAGAAAGACTGTCTAGAGATGCCGCTCCCCAGTGGAAACTGAGATGAAGAGTCAGTTAAAGGTCAGACAAGGTGGGGGAGGCCATGCAGAGGAGGAGGCCGGCAGAGGGCTTGGCTTAATCAGGGGCTGGAGGGGCATGCAATTCATTTAGGAAAGTCATAAGTTGGAGGTCATAGAGGCAGGAGCCAGCACCATGAGGGGAGGCAGGGCCAGGTCATGAAGACTGCTGTGCATTAGACTAAGGAACCTGGACTTCTGACTCCACGCAACAGGAAAAGGGAGACGGGTTCTCTAGGGAAATAGGCAAAACAGTGAGTTATGGGGTTGACTAGGGTGACTAACCTCATCATCAAAGAAAAGTAGGAACTCATGGGTCCTGGCAGGGTAGCCCAGTTGGTTAGAGCGTTGTCCCCTAAATTAAGGTTGCCTGTTGGATCTCATGTCGCGGCGCATACAGAGTCAACCAATAATTTGAACAACAAATCAATGTTTTCCTCCCTCTCTCCCCCTGCCTCTCTCTCTCTCTAAAAATCAATAAATAAAAATGAAAAATAAGACCTTGGAAGGTCATGGATAATTTTACCCTTGAGAGTGCATTCCCAAACTGCCATACCCATATGGAAAAGCAATGGATGACTTACTGCAACCCTATAAAAGTAGGACCACCAAGGCTCATACCCCTCAAGTTGCTCCACTGGGCAAATCACCCCAACCAACTGAGATGCCAGCTGAAACCACAGAGAACCATGAAAGGGGCCAAGGAGGAAACTTCTTTACCAGCTACAATAACATAGACTATTACTTTTATTACTGTTTCCTTGCTTGCTACTAGTGTTTAATAAATACCTTCTTGCACATGAAGCCCTCTTTTTCCCCTTTAAAGACAAAAACATTTTGTAATAACATTTTTTCTTCAGTTTCTTTTCCTTTTGTCGGCAACAGAGTGTGCTGCAATATATGGTGATAAGATTATGGCAGAAGAAAAGGAAGAATGGGCATCATGTAGAAAGTCTGTACTTACAGGGCACAATGTCACCTCTGGATGGAGCAGAAGAGCACAGCTTGGGTGTTCTGTGTTCTCCGATTGGGAAGGTTCGCAGTCTGTTTGTAGTAGTATGTGAAATAATTGAATCATGTAGTGGAGAGGTGTGTCTTTGAAAGAATGGGAAGAAGAGAGTGTGTACATGTGGTGTGATGTACCCGTGGTGCGTGTTTGTGTGTTAGCGTGTCTGTATGTATGCTGAGCCACCAGGAAATGTGATAGACACTCCATGAGAGGTTTCCTTATAGTTCACTATGACTCCTCTTTCTGTAGGAATGGCCCAATAAGGGAAGCCCTTAAAGAGCCATATATGCATGCTCAAGAGACCATGTTCTGGGGTGTCCAACCATCCTAGTTTGCCCAGAATTGAAGGGGATCCCAGGACACTGGATTTTTGGTGATATCCATTAGAGCTGAGTCGCATAAATGGCAGCGCCCTAAAGATGTATTGACACCCTCTGCCAAGGACCCAAGACCTGCCCTGTCACCTTTGATTGCAGGAGATATTCCTGTGTACTTCCCAAACAATTTTTTGTTTGACTAGCCAAAGAAGTCATCTGCTTCTTGCAAACAGAATAATCTTAAGGAGCTTACCTACACCACAGCCTTCTTTAAGATAATCTCCCAGAGTCCCTGCTAAATGGGCACTGAGCCAATGATCCATACTCATTGCCCCAGAAAACTGGAGTAGACGGAGACACTACCCAAACAAGCTAAGTGAGCCTCTCATGCATGGATTTTGGAGATCACATGAGGGGCTCCAACTGGTCTCTCTTTCATGTAGACGAAGGAATCTCACGTAAACCTAGGATTGGGTTAGGCATACGCAAGATGTCCAAAGCTGATGGAGAAACGGAGAGGAATAAGTTGAGGGAAGAGGAGGAAGAAGGAATAAAAAGGAGAGAAAGAAGGGAAAAGAGGAGACAATTATCTGAGAGGCGGTTGTCTTAATTCCCATTTTTCCAGCTGTTTGATTCCCAGTCTCCTGTGAGGTCCAGCGAAACATCCTGTCCTGAATTTCTCTGAAAGCACTGTGTCCTTCCAGCAAGCTTCTCATTTTATTTGGGTTATCTTTGGTAGGTGTCTATCCCTAGCGATGAAGCACCAAGACATCAGTTCACAAAACGTGAGATTACCTGCTCACGCTACAGCATACCTCTCTCCTCTCCAGAGCTGTGGAATCTACTCCTCTTCCCAGACTCCATCCCTCCAAACAACTGACACAGCTCCCGTGGGGTTTGGTGGCTGGGACAAATCATACAATCAATAGGTACAGAAGTCTGGAAGGAGACTTTGGAAACCAGGTAGTACAAACTCTTGGATATACAGAGGAGGGAGCTAACATCCAACCAGACACAGTGGTTTTCCTAAGGTCGAACAGTTCAATAGCCTGAGAGACAAAATTAGTCCAAAATCTCCTCTCTCCCGGTCCAGTCACCTGATTTTCTGGTGTGGAGAATGCAACACCCCCTGTGAAATCCTTAAAAGTGTAGAACCCAACCTCCTCCTCCGTACCCTGCCCTTTGGAGTTTACCTATACCCACATAATGGCATCGGCTGACTGTGGGACCACGGCCACTGTTCAGGAGACACTCCTAAGTGACTCTGAACTAAGAGAGAACATTTTAAGGAAAATGTTCCTACTTTTTTTTTCTCCCCACATCAACCATCTGGCTCATAGAGATACATGGGTTAATTATAGAGCCAATAAGGTTGTTTAAAAAGTTTATTTATATCTTCTGCATTCTCTTTAGTTCATACATGAGTGTTTTTCTTACCCTTATTCATTCTTTTCACCACCAACATAAACATCAACATCATTAGCAGTTACATCTAAAACTCTGTCTCTTCCCTCTGCATGTGCTAGGATTTAGTAATTTGTGGCAAAAGAAACAAGTCTATAGTTGGAGGCAACCACAACAGCGTGTTCCCGGGAATATTAACAGTTTTGGGAAAATTAGATTAAAGATTGTGGACTGAGTGATAGTTAAGGTCAACTAGCTGAGAGCTAATCATTCCCACCCTACTGCAGAGTACAAAAGGCAAGAGATATTTTTATGAGGACCCCAATCTTCTGTAATGCAATAACCCCCCTTGGACTGAAGGGAAAGACGACTTTTACTACATTAGTGTGGTGTTGCCTTCGTAAAAAGGGAGCTTCCCCCAGAAATGTTTCAATGAAATTGAAACATCTAGAAACATGACTCTGATATTTCAGTCTAATTTTTTATTGTGGTCAAATATAGAAAATGTGACATTGACCATTTTAGCCATGTTTCAGGGCGCCCTTCGGCGGCATTAAGTGTGTTAAAATGTTGCGTACCATCACCGCCATCCATCTCGAGGACTTTTCATCCTCCCAACCGGAAACTCTGTCCCCCTTAAACACTAACTTCCCATTCCCCCTCCCTCCCCTAAGTCTAATTTTGGTCTCATTTCACAGGTTTGTATATCCCCTAAAAATACTGTCAACGTGGATTCAAACCCTCTCCAAGTAAACATATTTATAAATAGACCAAAATAGGGCCTTATTCACCTCTCTTCTCCTGTGGAATTCCAATGAAATGTGATTTCCACAGGGACACATTGTTCAATGCTCAGCTATTTTTACTGAAGACCAATGGAAATTCCCTATGTCAACGAGAAACACGGCAGGGAGAGCTGGCGTGATCCTCCTTCGTTGGAAATGTGGGTGTGTGTGTTCCCAAGGACTCATGCTCAAGTGAACAACTGTAAACTCCGATCCTTGTTTGTCCTTCTGCAAAAACAACGGGCATTCCACATGTCTGGATGATGCAAAAGCCTCACTTTGTCGGATTCCTGACAAACTCAAAACTCAGCAGAAATGCCCCTTCCAGAGAGAGCTTCACCGGCTAAATTCCAACATGACTAGTAAAACAAGATTTTCTCTTCAATAAAAATGTCACTCCACAGTTTGATCCCTGATATGGACAGGGAGCTCCTAACTTGAAAATCTCACCACTACATAAGTAGTAGAATGGATTTTCAGCTCTGAGGCTCAATATACAAACTTATTTCCTAAGAACTGAACTATGGGCTGGGAATGCTGAGATAAATCTTCCCCTGTAAAAGCCGTGGATGCACACCTTAACGAGGTGCGTGTCTTTCCCACAGCAGATCCTGACTAGTTAGTAAGAATTACTTCCTTTATCTATAGCATTCTCTTTAAAGTCAAACAATACAGCACAGATTGGTTGTAACTGCCTTGAGCAGACGGGCAGAATCACAGTTACCTCTGACGACTCTGTGATTTTGTCCTGAGATGGGCCTTCTCCACATTGCAAATACTACTACCCAGAAAGCTGCCCTGCATGCAGTGTTGCCAGATCAAATGTGGGCAGCCCAGTTAAATCTGAATTTCAGATTATTTTTTAGTAATAAGTATGTCCCAAATACTGTATGGGACATACTTATAATAGGAAATTATTGATTACTTATGTAAAATAATTTAACTCAGCATTCTGTATTTTAATTTGCTAAATCTGGCAACCCTATGATGTATTAGCAAGATTCCTTAAATATTTCTAAAGGAAAGATTCCTTAAATATATAAATGCAAGTTTTCCCCTGCAAAATTATGAATAGAACATTGGACTGTTGATATACTATAGAAAATCTAGACACCTATGTGTACTTTTCTTAACATTTTATAACAAAAATCTGAAGATCAAAGCTCCATGATGGGTATTGTTAAGAATTAAATGAAAAGTATGTCAGACTGAATGAGAGAAACTCATGTAATCTCCATATGGTAAGTTTCCCATCAGAACAGAATGGGAACAAGTGCTATCAAATGAGACTTGTCTCCTCGCTAGAGTTATTTCTCAAGTTCCTGTCATAGTTCTCATTTTTTGGAGTCCTGTTCTACATTTTTCATTCTTTTTTTCCCTCATGACACTCAAGTGGAATGTTGGCATCAAGTGGAATGTTGGCACGTACAGCCCAAAGAACGTTGGGGGAATTTATGTGACGTTTCTGGAAAATGAAATACTGAGACTACATTCACAATCAGTATGGATTCGGCTGACCTTCTTTAATGTTCAGTCCCACAGAGGCCAAACTGCACGGAGTTTCCAGACGTGACTGCTGCCCTGGCCCAGAGCCCTGTCCACGTTCGTCACTGAGCTTCCAACCCTTGAGACCTCGAAGTGCAGGTCCTTGAGAAAGTCCCCTCCCCACCCCAGGTCTTGCTGTCTGTGAGCCGCCATCCTTTCCTTCCTGCAGATCCCCTCACCAGGTGGGAGAGAAACCAGTAATGTCTGAGACAGACAGCAAACTGTCCTGATTGGCCTTATTTTATTAGTCCTATTAGCCTTTTGCCCCAAACGACTTTCTGTTTTCTCCTCAACAAAACATCCCTTTATTCATCTGTTCTTTCGACAAATATCCAGAGAGCCGTTACTGTTCTAAATCCACTGGTAAACCAGAGACAGCAGTTCCCACCCTGGTGGAGTTCATTTTCTAATGGCTGGGGAGGGGAGTGGAAAATAAACAATACAACAATAAACAAGCGTGTTAAACCATAACATATTTAAATGTGAAATATGTTGTGATTTAACATATTTATTTAACATGGTAAATGTTTATTTATAATGTAACATGTTTATTTAACTGATGATAAATACTTTAGAGAAAAACAGGGCATTGACAGAAGGACATGGGGTCCGGTAGGGGTTGCAACTATGATCATCAGAAAGGGACATTGGGGCCGAGGCTTGAAAAGAAGTTAAAAGGGGCGTGTCTGGGGGGGAAAGTGTCCCAAGACAGAAGGAGTGGACAGGGTAAAGGCCTGGGGGGCAGGAGGATGCAAATCAAATTCTAGACATCCAGCCCTTGAACTTGCAACGTGCTCAGACGTGTCTCGATTCCAGCTTAGGCTCCGACTGAACTCCCCACTAGAGTGGCCTGTTTGTATTTCTGTCTCCCACGTCCATTGTGTGGAGACGTCCCCTTTGCCAGTCGCTCCTGTTAGGCTTCTCCGATAGAGTGTATTAGAGGCAGATTGGCAGCCTGGAGACAGAGGAGAGACTTGCTCCTTCCCTTCTACTTCCTGTTTCCTGTCTACTTCCTGTTTCCTGTCAGCATCTCCTACAGATGGTCCTTCAGCCTGGAAATGGCTATGAGGACCAGTTACTGGCTTCTACTCCTAAAACCAACCACATCAGGCCCCTCAGAGTATCTGCTGCAGAAATCCAGCCTCTCGCCCGAGTCTCAGGCCCGTTTCTGCAGACCCTGGGCTGCCCTTGTTTCCACGGCAGGCTGCTTCCTGCGGCTACTGCCTCTCTTTGACCTTTGCCATTTCAACTGTCCGTCACCCGTTTAACCAATTCTCCAAATTAAATTCTCTCTCCTAAGAAAACGAGTGTGGTTTCTTTGTCTCTGGAGGGAACTTGACTGCTAAAGGAGCCAGAATGTAACTTTTCATTCCTCTCTGACTCAAGCTCTCGGCACCAACCCCAGCACGTAATAGTGCTCAATCAGGGTTTGTCGGATGAGTCATGAACAAGTATCATACCTCCTCGCTGGCCAAGCAAATGGACGCCCAAGCCCGGCCTCCGCCCGAAGCGTTCAGAACAGTGCCCTGCGAGCCTGTCAGCACAGGGCCTTCACAGGGCCGGCGACTCCCACCCCCGGCTCCCACGCTCCGCAAAGAGGGAGTCTGTGCGGAAAGAGAGAATGCACATGGAGCCATGGGGGGTTGGAAACAAGAACGGAGTGTTCGGGTCAAACTTATTTACTAAAACCATTAGCGTCTGGCCCACTGCCCACCAAAACCCTGCCAGAACATTGGCCTCTTATGACAGGGGTCCTAGCAAGGCACTGAGCAGCCTATTTTAGTTCGGTCAGAAGACATAAAAGGCCATCTCTGTGGGCATCCTCGCGCCCTAAGGAAATACCACCCCGCATTTTAAACACTAGACTACATTCCTTCTAGGAAATTGAGTTGCAGTAAGAAATGAAGCAAATGGCACCTGAAAGTAAAGCTGCCTAGCACAGGGCCTGCATGTAGGGAGCATGTGAAAAATTAGTGTGGAGTTCCTCTGTTGCACTCTTTATCAAAGTCCACCCTTCATCATTACAAAATCATCCCAGAGAACTCAGAGCACTCCGGGTCCTCCAGCAAGCGTAGGACAGATGGGATTTTGACACAATATACTTTTGGTATACTTTCACATCCCAGCCACCAGGTTGGTATAAACCCTCTTTGGGATTATTACACTGTCCTCCAGGCTGTGCTTCTGACCGTTGTCTATGAACCACCCTCCACAGTGCCCTCAGTTATTTTTCCAAACCTCTCTTACTTAGTTCAAACCCCAGCTTTGTCACTTACTAGCTGTGCAGCTTTAAGTAACTTAATTAACCTCTCTGTGCTTTGGTTTCATCATGTTAAAAGGCAGATAATAACAGTGCCTCCCTCATAGGATTGGTATAAGGTCTAAATAAGTTAATGTATCTGAAGTACTTAGGACATCGCCGAGCACAAGGACACTGTAATATAAGTGACCGTTATTATTACCACTTCACTGGAAAACGCTAGTTGGCTTCATGTTGCTGATGGGATAAAACCCACTTCCTTAGCAGACCTGGGTTTTCCCGTTCAGAACCTCCACTGTCTTTCCAGACTCACCCTCCACCTTTTCCCTCTCTGCTCCTCCCCATAATAGCCTTCCTCCTGCTCTCAGAGAGGAAGCTTGGAGTTTCTCACCAATAAGTATGATGTCAGCTGCCCGTTGTCTTTTTTTAATCAAGTCTCCTCACCTCCTCTGACAAAATCCACTTTCCTGCTAGAAGCTTCCATGAGGAGGACCTCTAACCCCCACTGTCACCACTGCCACAGCCACTGTCTTTGCGGTCTTTTCTTCTTGGGTGTCTTTGCCTGTGCTTTTCTGTGTGCCTGGAAGGTCCTCCTTCTGCCTCTTCTTCAGCTGGAACCTCCTTACTCAACCTTCGGACCATCTCACATGCGACTCTCCGAAGCATCCCCTGCCCTCCAAGAAGAGGTACTGAGTGGTCCTCTAGAAAGAATAAATACTCTACATCTCAGAAATGTTCATGTCCACACCACACGTTCTCTTACACCCTTACCCGTTTGTCTCTCCTCACAGGAACGTAAACTTCCTGGAGGGCAGAAAATGCATCAAAAAGGGTGATGGCCTTTTTCACACAGTGCCTTGAATAGTGACTGACTTAGTATGTGTTCAATAAATGATAAATAAATCAACAAATAAGTGAAGCGATGAAATAAAAACAGCTAAGATTAGGCAGAAGGAGCTGACCATTCACTGAGACCTTCAAGCAGAAGTCGAGTGACCATCTGCCACCATGGCTTTAATGAGGAGTGGGTGACCATTGGGCCGGATAACATAATTTCTCTATGATTGCAGGAAAAATCCAGAAAAAAAAAGTCTGTGTGTTACTATATTGTGCTTAAAGTCAATAAACTTAAATCGGATTCCGATGTTATCCTTTCATCGCTCCCCTTCAATTTTTAAACTAAAAAATATGGGTATACACGTAGGACAAAGCAGAACCTGATTCTCAGGCCAGGGAAGTTTGCAAAAGTTCACAGGAGGAAGAGCTCAGATTTCCTGGTGCTGCACACAAGGGCCATTCTCCCAATGGGAAGATTTGAAAAATGCAAATTTCATTTATTTCTATTACCAAAGACAGGCAGACACAGAGAAAGAAGAATGATAAAGTGGGAGGTGCCACAGGAGAGAGTTAAGGAACTGCCCAGGGGACCGGGGACAAGAAATAGACAACCAACAGTACAGGGAACAGTGAGGGATTCCAGCTGACTCAGAAAAGCCACCTGTCCAAAGAGTTCTGGATCTAAAATTAATGTACTTACTGAAATACTACATAAGATGAAAACAGTCAAGTAGTAAAAACACTAGCAGTGTTTCCATGACAAATATACAGCATCCGCAGCTTGAAAACGACCTCTTTCCATGTAAGAAGCTTTTGCCTTTTTCAGGTGTGAGTCCTTTGTAGACGCAGACGTCAAAGAAAAAGCCTGGAAATAAAATCACTCCTAGTCACCTTAAATAACTAGGTGTTTAAAATATTTAAAATCATTCATTCAGGGTGTGAAATGTCATTTTTTAATTAACAAAAATAAGCATCTGTTTTGGCCAAATCAACCTAAAATACTTAAAATATTGGCTTACCTAGCTAACTTGGTTTTTACAGGAAAAGATAAACTTCCTTGCTTTCATTTTTAAGGTTCTAAAGAGATCTCAGTTGCAGAGGCAGAGAACATCCTTTCTATATCTTAGAAAGCATCCCTATCTCCAAACAACTGGACTCCCCTGGGGATTCTCCCAGAACTCCAGGCCCTCACGTGCTCTTCAAAACACCAAGCGCAGTCTGCTGGCAGCTTTTCCAAGAGGTCATCCCTAGTGGCTCAGATGAATTGACCATGGCCAATCATAATTTTGCTTGAAATTTAACATGTATGAAAATAAAATACAAAGCTAGTTTAAAAAGGCAAGTCTTCAAACGAGGAGAAAGTATAACAATACCTACGTGTTTAAAGCCGTGGTTTTCCTACAGTCTTCACGGGGAAGAAACAGTCTGGCCTTCCATTTCACATGGCGTCCGGCCAGCAGATCTAATTGCAGCTGGGCAGGGTGTAACCCCTGCAAACCAAATGGGAGTCAGCCACCTTTGGCTGAAGTTCACTATAATCTCAAATAGCTTACTTATGCCATTATCCTTGTAAGTACACTGAGAGTTATCCGATCACTTAAGGACATTTTTATTTCAAAAATGTGATCACTGAACTTTGGACACGTAGGCCACTAATAACTTTTAATGCTGCTGGAACAAGACTTCTAAGAGAGAAGGAGTCCTCAGGCGAAACTGTGAAACAGAGCCATCGGCCCTCCATTAGCACCTCCTGTCCCCACCCCTTGTTATGTGGCATTAACTAATAATGGGGGTGCCGGCTAAAGAGGCCTTAAGCATGGATTCTCTAGGGGGATTTTATTCCCAGAAAAATATTCCTTTAAAAAAAAAAAAAGGTCTTCAGCAATTAACTAAATGAAGAAACAATAGTGGACTGGTATTCTGGTAAAGGAGGTCCTCAATTTCCACTCTTCCCAGCAGCAGGGTGAGCCCGGGGGGGGGGGGGATGGGGGGGCTGCAACACCCCTCTGGCCACTTCCCCTTCCCCCTAGGCCCTCTCCTCCTTCCCCATCTCCGCCAGGTTCCCCCAGCTGCTCCAGTGTCCCCAGACTGGGTGCACAGGAAAAGCTGTGCTACTTTGGAAAAGGATGAGCTCTGGCCAAATCATAAACTGGAAAGAGCTGAAATGATCCATCGTAACAATGGGCCGCTTATCCCCTCCTTAGTGCAGGTCTAAGCTCGCGCATTCAGCCAGGCCACTTCCCCTCATCATCCCTCGGCTGTTTGCTGCTGGACGCACCCGCCTACAGACCACAGCAAGTGTTTTCTTTTCTCCAAAGGGCTTGAGTGGAGAGTCTTGACCTGAATGATTTGTGAGAGCCTGACCTCCCCCGCAAAAATCAATTCTGCAAATTGAGCTTACAGCATTGACAATAAATAAACTCCGTCTTTGAGGACTGCCGTTGCTCTCTGTCCCTAGCTGAATGTTCTGGCACAGTTACTGTGCAGTGCCCCACCCAGCCCTGGGGCTGCCTTTGAACAAGCATTAGGATTTGCTCTCCAGCTCCTTGAATGTTCCTGGACTTCACTCAGAGGTCAGTGGCTCTTAACCTTAGCTCAGCCACGGCCCCCTCTGAGCACATGATGGAAACATATCCCCATTCCCCCGGAAAAAGCAGGCACATGTGCACGCCCCCGCCCCCCACGTAATTTCACAATTTCGGTATGCTTATGGACAATCCTGTGGTTTGGTGCCATGAATCCGTTTTTTAGGAAACCTTAACTATATAGACAAAGTTAATCCAATGTATTAGAGACGAGTACAGAGGTCCCCACCCCGTTATCTGCGGTTTCACTTTCCACAATTTTGGTTACCCGTGGTCAACTATGGTCCAAAAATACTAAGTGGGAAACTCCTAAGTTTTAAATTGTGAGTCATTCTGAGCAACACGGTGAATGCTCCATACCCCCTGGGACATGAATCATACCTGTGCCCAGTGTCTCCATACTGTATAATGCTACCCATTGGTCACTTACTGGCCATCTTGGTTAGCCGATGGGCTGTCGCGATCACTGCTTATGTCCAAGTCACTCTTATTTTACTTACTAATGGCCACAAAGCACAAGAGCGGTGATGCTGGCAATTTGGATATGCCACAGAGAAGCTGTAAAGAGCTTCTATTAAATGAAAAGGTGTAAGCACTTGACTGAAGGGGAAAAAAATCTGAGATTGCCAAGATCCACAGTAAAAACAAATCTTCAGTCTCGGAAACTGTGAAGAAATAACAAGAAATTTGTGCTAGTTTTGCAGTTGCACTTCAAACTGTGAAAGCTACAGCCACAGTGCGTGATACGTACTCCGTTAAGATGGAAAAGACATTAAATTTGTGGTGTTTCAAATGACGGCAACAGAGCTGCTCCAGAAAGCATTGAGTCTGTAGGGAGACTTGAGCAAGAGGTCCCCTGGAACGAGTGACACCGAGCCATTTACTGCAATGAGGGACAGTCACACAGACCCAGGAATAGGTTTGCATTTCACCATCTCACACCCTCAGGGGAAGAAGGGTGAGTACAGCACAGAAAGATACTTGAGAGAGAGAGAGAGACCACATTCACATAACTTTATTCCAGTGTATTGTTATCACTGTTCCATTCTATTATTAGTTGTAGAAGGCAACCTCTTACTGTGCTTAATTTATGTATGTGTAGTACGTAGAGTTTGGTACTATCTGCGGTTTCAGGCATCAGCTGAGGGGGTTAGAATGAATCCCCCACGGGTAAGGAGGACGACTGAATAACCTACCTTCGTAAAGTCTTCCCAGTGTATGGTTCAGTACAGATCAGTTCATTACGGGGCAAAGTTTGCGAGACTAGTCTTTAAAAACCCACACTATCCAGGCCAACCCAAAACATCGCGTCACCCTTGGCTATTTGCAAGGTCTACACAGAGTGAAAGCCAGGCCTTTCTTAATTTAGCTAGAGGAAGGCCAACCCCGTTTTTTCTAGGGCTCCACTTTTCTATTACCAAAACATACTTTGAATTAGGCCTTTCTTTGGAAAGCGTGCAATGCACGCCTTACACGTCCTTGTCCGTGCTCACACCTTCACCACATCACACTTTTCTTTTCATAAGAGATGAGGAAGAAGGAAACTTGATGAGGATAAGAGAATCAAGTCGCATTTGTTAGATATCGACGGGGCCCCGTCACGAGTTCCAGAGTGCAATTATGTAATGACCCAGGTTGTGGGAGGACGATCGAGTTACCACCGTTCTCAAGTAGAACAAATCTTGGGAAGAGCTTAATGGCGGCAGGACAATTACTGTGCATGATAATCACTTCTGGATGATGATCGCCCATTCATCTGACAATGACAGCTTAAGTGCAGTTAGCACTCTATGGAGATATTTTTACATTTATATATTGAAATATAAGTATGAGGAATATAGTACTTTAAAAAGCACTTTCAAAGCCTGCTTGATAATATCTATTATAAACCCCCAAACCACTATTTCAGTTGCTTTGAATCTAAAAATTCCTGAGTAAAAGGAGAGTAGGTGGAAGGGAAGAACAATATGTAGAAAGAAATGACCCTTTTTTAATGCCATTTCTGTTATTCAACACTTCTGAGCGTGCATATGTTCTTACTAGAGACCACGAAGAGACCCAGGCATTTAATAGCGTGTCCGTGGTCTCCGTGTATAGCCAGGCTGAACACAATGGAGCCGACAGCGGTGAGACATGACCCCAGAGCCAGATGCAGGGCTGCAGTCCTGTCCATCACAGCCGCCTCACAGAGCATCCAGGGCAGGGTGAGGGAGTGGGAGGGTGCCTCAGAGTCCAAAGGGTCAAGGACTCAAGGATGCAGGGCCTGCTTCAGATTCCACAGGAAGGAGCGGAATGCTGGCTCTGATCTGGTTAGAACAGGCTTTTCCCAAAGCTGTTTCCAAAGCAAACCTGTAGTTTTTTTCTTAAACTATACAAAGTGCTGGCCTGCCCTGGCCAGGAGGCTCAGTTGGTTGGAACATAGTCTTAATAGGCCAAGGTTGAGGGTTCAATTCTCGGTCAGGTCACAAACAAGAATCAACGAATGAGTGAACAAATAAGTGGAACAACAAATCCCTCTCTCTCTCCCCTCTCTCTCATTCCCTTCTCTCGCTCACCCCTCCTCTCTTCCTCTCAAAAAAAATCAATACATAGCCCGGTTGGTGTGGCTCAGTGGATTGAGCGCGGGCTGGGAACCAGAGGGTCCCGGTTCGATTCCCAGTGGGGGCACATGCCTGGGTTGCGGGCCGGGTCCCCAGTGGGGGCCGTGTGAGAGGCAACCATACATTGCTCTTCCTCCCCTCCATTCTCCTCTCTCTGATAAATAAAATCTTAAAAAAAAAAAAAAATCAATACATAAAAAACTAAAAAGTGCTGACCCTGGTGGCACTTGTTTGGAGTAGCCTGGGGAAAGCTGATGGCGTTAGGGTGTCCCCAAGTCCCTCTCTGGAGCTTCTGCTACACATGCTTTCCTCCTTCTCCCACCTTCCCACTCTTCTCGCAGAAATAAGTTTCTAGATACCCCCACCCCCACCTCCACAGGAACCAGGCAATGATTCCCCTGGATCTGCCCAACCGTCCTCTGGCCCTGCTCTTCCGCGAGCCTCCTCTCACTGCCGGTACCCCTCCGCCTGCAAGTCCCTGCAAGTCCCGGCACTTTCCTTCTGAGTCGTTCTGGTAGTGGAAGCTCGTTTGTCATTCTTTCCACGGGGCACCTTCAGGCTCTTCATTAAGACCCGTTAATGAGTACAATTTATTTCGGAGAGGTTTCAGGAACTGTCCCCTATCATAAGGAAGGTGGCTCACATTTATTGATTAGTTTCAATTAAGCTACTGTTCCAGGAGCTGTGTGCACGTGTCCATTCATTTAATTCTCGCAATAACCAGAAATTGGTTTTACCCATTCTCGAGCTTCGTAATAACGCAATAAGACAGTGTGTGGCTTTTTAAACTCAACATTATGTCTGTGGGATTCATCTGAATGGTTGAGAGTGACTACAGTTGATTCTTTTTTATTGTGGCATAAAATTCCATTGCATTCATGAGAACAGGATTTCCTATGTTAGCTTTATATGAAGACTATTGTATTAACAGTACCGTCTGCAAAACAGATAGGGTTTTTTTGTTTTTGTTTTTTTTCCCCTATTTAACTCCAGGATTACACATGCTGGAGTTAATACCGAAAACTTCTTTAGGGATAATTTAATTAAATTTTTAAAATTAAGGTTTAACTAAAAAATAGAAAAGAACAGGAGACCAGCCCTGGCTGGTGTGGCTCAGTGGATTGAGCACTGGCCTGCAAACCAAAGGGCGCAGGTTCAACTCCCAATCAGGGCACATGTCTGGGCTGTGGGCCAGGTCCCCAGTTGGAGGTGCACATGAGAGGCAACTACACATTGATGTTTCTCTCCCTCTCTTTCTCCCTCCCTTCCCCTCTCTCTAAAAATAAATAAATAAAATCTTTTTAAAAAATGTAAAAGAGCAATATAGCCTTAAAAAAGAAGAAGAAAGATACCATTTAGGGTTAAGTTTACTTGTTTGTGATTGAGAATCTGGAGCTGCTTTCCAGAAGCCCTGAAATTTTAACGGGAGCCTAGATCTTCAGAAAGTTTAGCAAGACCTTGAAAAATAGATCTTCAGAAACAGAGGCCATGATCTTAGAGGAGGGGAGAAAAGAAAGTTAAACTTCTAGATAAGAGTTCTCATTCTCCAGAAGTTAAACTTTCACACAGTAACTCTTTCATACCAACTGCTTTTAGATCTCAGAGATCACACTCAGAGCAGTATGCTAAAGAGTGGCCTTGAATGCACCTGTTAACCCAACTGTACCTAGATCTAGATTAACCGACATCTGAAGACTTAGGAATTTGAATAGTCAGCTTCTCCCCATTATCCCCTTTAAATCCAAAGTCTTACTACTTTTAACGTACAGTCTGGCCACTTCAACCATGATGACATTGTTTGAAGACTTTTGCCAAATACTTTCTTCATCAATATCATCGGAAGAGGGAGCAAGGTAAGAAATTGGTGAAAATGTAGGAGTAACAAGGTGCTCAAGGGATCAAGAGAACAGAAAAGAACCCAGTATGGTGGTGGTGTTTTTTTTTTTTAACAGAAAAGAACAAAAAATGTTTTCTCATAAAAATTTCAAGCAAAAATGTATAATTGCCCTTATTCTAGCAGAATTTCCCTCTCGTTCAAATTAAATAAATATTTATCAAGTATCTACTGTGTACAAGTCCCGGTAATAGGTGCCAGAAGGAATATAAAAATAAGTGAGAGAGATTTCCTTCCATTG
>PVJI01009581.1:0-64790 GCA_004026765.1 Micronycteris hirsuta
TGGAGACATTAACTGAGAACAATCAACATTGTATCACGCAGGAGGCAGCCGACATACTCAAAGTATCCAAAGCAATAAAGTTACTGGTGAAAGTGAAAATATATTTTTTATTTTATGGAAAAAACTAAATGGACCTTTTGGCCAACACAATACTATTAACAACATGTTGTATATACTTCTAGACTTCTTTCTGTAAATACAGGGTGGGGCAGAAGTAGGTTTACAACTCTCTGTATGAAAAATAATACAATAATTAATAAATAGCAATATAAGAATAAGCTGTTTTTCCAACTTACAACTATAAATTGCCCCACTCTGTATATAATTCACACACAAAAAAATTAATTCCAATGGGATATTAGAAATACAACTTTTTGCCTAACATTTTAAAACATAATACCATTTCTTTATACAAATATTTTATTTGACCATTTTTCTACTAATGGATATTCACACTCTTTCCAACTTTTCCATAAAAAATGCAAAAGACATCTGTTCTGTAGTGGCACAAATATTATGTAGGAATTGCTAGAAATGGATACATATTTAAAATGTTGATAAATATATCCAATATCCTTCCCAAAGTTTTGTACTAATTTTGATTAATACCCCATCCCTAGGACGTGAGATTACTTTTTTCTTATCCAGTTCAGGGTATTATCAATCTTACTAGTTTTTGCCAATCTGATATGTAAAAAATGGCATGTTATTAAAATTTTCAGTTCTTAGGTCTTTAATGAAGTTGATAATCATTGTACATGGTAGTCAAAAAAGGGAGTGTTCTTACAAGCAAAAATTGTTTTTTTAATAATATCAAAATAATATCTTCTTGTGCATAAGATGGAGATGAGAAGTTGTTTTTTCTTATAACCCAACACACAGACACTTAGTAGGGTGTTCTCTGAAAGTATTTCCTGTAGGTAGATAAAACAGAGCAATATTTTCAGGCCACTATAATGTCATTTAGTCCAGTGGATTGACATGCAGGAAAAAAATTAACTCCTTCACTATTAATCACCACAGACTACTTTGGAAGAAGATAATCAGGTCCATATTTCCAACACAAATGCTTACAAATTCTTAAAGTTAGTTTATGACAGGGAATTCTATACAGTTGCGTTCTCATGGTTTTCTAAGTCCTGTTAACGAAATAAGTTTCCCTGTTTTCACAAAGCCAGTCGAAAGTGAACAAGTAAAGCAGCACTGAAATGTGCACACCACAGATCCTTAAATGTAAAGGTCAAACCATTAAAGATGTGAACGTGAGCTTCTGCTTCACTGACTTTTAGCAGAAAGGAGTGAGTAGAGCAAGATCAGAGGAAAAGCTCTGGCCAGCTTCTTTGAAAGAGACTGCTCAGCTGGAGGGGGAGGGAGACCAGTTGTCAAGTCTAAACTGAAGGAAGATGCTGATGGCGACCCCACCGTTGCTCGCAGGGACACACTGTCGAAGTCCCTGATCACAAAGGAGAGTAGAGTGGGCTTCCTGTAACATGCCTTCTCTTCTAGCCTTTAATGTCCCTTTAGGAGGATACTAAGTCAACATTCCGTTCTGTTACCATTATTAAAATGTGCCCTTAGGAAGAACACAACAAACACCTGAGGGAAGGATTTTAGCTGCAATTTTATCAGGGGAAACAGGTATGGATGTGCATGACTATGGCCAGTGAATTCTCCAGAACCGTCAGTGAGGCAAGCAAGACCTAAGACACAAACCTAGCCACTAAGCAGAAGAAGATTAATCTGTTGTTCTTTTACTAAATTGAGCAATACAGTCTACATGCAACATAGTAGTTTTGCCAACAAATCACACGACTGTGGTTCAGTATCATCCACCAGACATTAGCCTTACAAATACCTTTTGAACCAGGTCAAGACACATCCTGGAGCAACCATTTAGCATGCCAGCACTTTCCCTTCTGAGCCACATGCTGGGTGTCTCCCACTACTGGCCAAGGTGAGGCTAACGTCACAACGTTAAACACGAAGAAAGAAACATCACAAAAATGGGTAGCACTCAATGGCAGCAGGAAGTAATGTTCACCAAAGGAAAAAATCTCTCACTAGCATAAGACTAGCTCAAGAAGTTCTTCCAATGTAAGAAATTTAAGTAACCAACTGACTCATCAAACATTTATTGGGACACACATAATATACATAGAGCACCATACTGTGCTCTGGGCAAAGGACCAGAGGAAAGGGTACAGACAGCTGAGGCCCGGTGCCTACCTCCAAGGAGTTGACCAGCTCAGAAGGCAGACAGACAAGCTGACAGTAACAACTACAGAACAGAGCAAACTGTAGAGGGGGTTTGATCATGGGCTAAAGAAGAAAAAAGCAAATTCCAAGTTCTACCTTGGCATATAGTGATAAGGACAAATGAAGGAAGCCATTGAATCCGCAGGAACTAACAACAAAACACAGTGGAAAAGGATTTTCTCAGGTTACACACACTAATCTCCGCATAGCACTACCCACCCTTTCCAGCACTAGTACAGTAACAGCTCTAATTCTCCACTGTGGGCCCAGCTCAATGGAATTCAAGGGGAAAAAGGCACCCAGTCAACTTACACTGGACTATGTGGAACACCAGTTAAATAATCCATATTAGAATTATAGACACAAGGAGAGGATAGGCGATAAGGGTTGTGTACTAGACTTTGCGGTTGACTACAGATTTCAGGGATGAACCTGACTGGTTCAGAAATCACAGAGAAGCAACACCTGAAGTCTACATACCTCTCAGCTTTTAATAAAACAAAACTGCTTATTGTTTAAGAAACTTAACTTTTGGGTTTTTGTTACCTCTAGCTGAGAGCTCCATTTGAGACAGTCTGATCAACCAGGACTGTTAGCTCTTTGAAGTTACAGGTCATGTTCCTTTCATTCCTGGGTATCCCCAGTCTCGCCTAGCATGAGGTAGGCACTAAAATATATGGGGAGAAGGAGAAAAATCAGGGGTCAGTTAGCACTCCCTGGGCTCTACCCTCGGCCGCTGAGGACACAGCAGGAGCACAGGCATCTGCAGGCCACGGACGCTGAGTGCAGGGATGAACACATGCCCTTAACCCTCAAGCACAAGAACCGCCCTCGTCCGAGAGCGCTGATGCTGCCCTTCAGGGGGAAACAACGGGGCTCAGCCTCCCAGCGAAGTAGGACTAAGGTGCTGGAACTACAGTCTTTGCCTCTCATTTACCTCACACAGTATCGGCATCAGTTAGGGAAGACCTCTGCTGAAAGAGCCAAACATCTGTAATGGCTCAACACCTTAGAACATTGTGTCTTGCTCTCGAGATGGGGACTGGGTGAAAGAGGTGCTCCCCCTCTTCACACTGACACAGACGCAGGCTGCCAGGCCCTGCTGTCCTCGCCAGGGTCCCTCTAATGGCTAGAACCCAGTCACGCGGCCACACCTAAGTGCAAGGGAGGCTGGGAAATGTATTCCAGGATCCTCGCCCAAAGGTGGCTGACCCTTTGTTTCCAAAGGAAAAGGAATAACCTGATCTCAGAGCCCAGATGAAGCAGCTGATGGAGAGGCTTTGGTTAGCTTCCTCCAAGAGTCACCTTCAGTAAGCTATAATAGAGAAATGTTCATGTCTACACTTCCCTTAGGGCCCTTCTCAGAATTCACCCAGATAATACACTCATGAGGGGGTCATCTCTGAATTGGCAAATGCTAGTAGAGCATATGGTTTCCTTCACAAAGGGAGCAAAATGCTAAGTATGTCCTTGAGACACTCAGTGACTCCACTTTCTGGGTAAGGGTCACCACATCTTAGACTTGGCACTTTCATCACCAGCCCTAGAAGCTGACTTCCTTCTCAGAGCAATCCTTCACAAAGAAAGCACATTGCACTCCAGATGCATTTGCTACATTAAACACCAGGCAGAAACAACGCTGTGCTGGAGCATGGACCCTGGGCAATTGGCTGACACACTCCTAGGTTATTGACCCTCACTGCCTCCCAGAGCAGGTGACTGAAAACCACGCCCCAGCAAAATGACAAGTCAGCATATGTCATGGACCCTTCATAGTCTATTTCCGATTTTGAAACACTGCCATGCAAATGATCTGCTATTCACAAATATGTTCTTTTGGCAAGGTATATCTTGATTTACCTTGATGGCCTCCATAATGTCTTGTATATACCATCATCAATAAACATTTGCTGAGTGAATATAGTAAATTTACTTATTTTTATTTGTCACTAGTTAAGCCTTCCATATAAGGGCTGTCAGTCTTGAGGACAAACACTCAGCTGCATGAGTCACTCCACACACACCCTTGCTAACAGGTGGGGATAAATGCTTTCTGACTGTGACAATGGCAATGCTAGTGATGAGTATGACAGCACCACTGGTCACAACACGTAAAGGACTGTGCTTTTTCGTGCCTGTGGGTCCAATCATTCACCCTAAGTTGTGTGAGACCCTGGGTCCTGACGCGGTTCCAGGCTCCCACTCCTGTTTTACTTTTCTGTGCAGTGCATGTCACCACCTGACACGTCTGCCTTGCGTGTGCCTGTCTCCCCCACTCGAGGAGTTCGGTGAGGGCGAGGAACTGTGTCCACGCTGCCCAGCACCACAACCGTGCCTGGATGTTAGCAGTGCTCGACAGACACCTGCAGAAGGAATGGCTGAAAGGAAGAAGACATTTGGATGTTTTCCTCTAAATCTGAAAATTTTAGTCGTGAGAGAAATTGCCCCTGCAATGCTCCAGTATATTGTCATTCTTTTGACATACTCAAACATCGCAAAAAAAAAAGATCTCATAGACAAGCCACTTTTTGTCATAAAGCAGGGTTTTTGGAAACTCAAGTAATTGTCATGTCGTCTTAAATTCCCCAAATAAACCGAGAAGGGACAGAATCTTCAGGATTGCCACTGCTGGCCGCCTTTCACCAGACACAAAGCACATGGGCCGCGCTGACTCGCTGTCCATCCCCGGCGCCCTCTCCCCTCCGGAGTCGGGCCCGCGGTGTGGCACGGAGCCAGACAGCAGGATGGGAAATTCCTTCAAACAGCTTCAGAAACAAATCTGCCCGAGTCCCACATGCATAAAATGATCAGACCCTAGACTCAGCTCTACTCATGAGAAGTAGCCAATGTTCATTTAAAGAAACAATAATGGTTTAAGCTAAAATTCTCAGCTTTCCAAAAGGCCATGTACCTGATAAATTACTTTAGGCTATTAAAAAAATTACTGAATGTTATGGAAAACAGTGTGGGGGTTCCTCAAAAAAAATTGAAAACAGAACTACCATATGATCCAACAATTCCACCTCTGGGCATTTATCTGAAGAAAATGAAAACATTGACTTGAAAAGATATATGCCCCTTCATGTTCAGGGCAGCATCATTTACAACAGTCAAGATACGGAAACAACCTAAGTGCCTATCAATGGAGGAAGCGAATGTAGTGCATATATACAATGGAATATGATTCAACCATAAAAAGAAAGTCTTGCCACTTGCAACAAGCTGGATGGAGCATTATGCTAAGGGAAGTAAGTCAGATGAGAAAGACAAATACTGTATGATTTCACTTATATATGGAATCTAAAAACAAAAACACAACAAAACACACACATACAAAACACCAAGCTCACAAATACAAACAACAGATTGTTGGTTGCCAGGGGTGTGTGGAGGGGGAAGGGAGGGTGGATGAAAAAAAGCGAAGGAAGTCAAATGTGCAAACTTCCAGTTATAAAATAAGTGAGTAATGAGGATGTAATCTATAATATGATGACTATAGTTAATAATACTGCATTGCATATCTGAAATTGGGTAAGAGAACAGATCTCATCACAAGAAAAATAAATTGTAACTATGGTGATGGATGTTAACTACACATGTAGTAATCACTATGCAAAATATATAAATATTCAATCATTATGTTGTACATATAAAACCAACATAATGTTATATGTCAATTATTCCTCAATAAAAAAAAGAGATTTTAAAAATTCTGAGAGACATAACTACAAATATATGGAAAACTAAAGAAAAAAATCACTAAAAGTTTATATTTAACCTGCAAAGCTATTGTTTACTTGATGGAACTTTAAAATCCACATTTTATTAACTTTTGGCATATGGAGAACAGTATTTATTGGTAAAAATGTGCCCTGTTCATTCACTCCTCTGTTGACTCTCAAACAGTAATTAAAAACTATTCCCGAAGTAATGGTAAGAGACAACCATCTTGCGGGTATGTAACACAGAAGATATTTTACACACCAAACGGTTTAACATACTGGACATTTTACACGAGAACTTTTTAGAATGGCAAAGTTTTTAAATTCCAAAAGAAGAGCTGTTTTAACACCTTCCACCGTACTTCTCAAACATTCCACTGAGACCTTCTTCAAATATACTCTGGCCAAAAGGTTTGCTTCAGTTTCTTTAAGTGAATACTGCCCCAGTGAGCCAGCAAGTATGTTGGATGTTGAACCCAGGGCGAGGCACAGGGAATACTGAGACGAAGATGTAATTTCACTGTAACTGGATTCACCACACAAACACGAAGGACGGGCCGGACGATGGCTGCGACGATTTCTAGTTCATCTGCTTTGGTTCGACTTCAGAACAACTTCACAGAACTGTAAGACTTCACCGGGCATCAAGTCAAGCCACGCGGCAACGACAAAGATGAAACTTCAAAGAAGCTCAATTAGGTAGAGAATTTTTGATCCCTGGTTTTACTATTCGACGTTCTGACACTGACACATCTTTAGAGGTTCTTAATTTTCTAGAGACATTTCCCTCTTTTTTTAACTAAATAAAATTTTATCTTGAAATGATTTTCAATTTACAGAAAGGTTTCAACAGTTCCCAGCCTACCCCAATGTCAATATCTTACTATCTATTATTATAAACTAAAATCCAGGTTTTATTCAGAGTTCCAGTTTTTCTACTAATGGCTTTTTTTTCTTTGCTGTTGTTGTTCCAAGATCCAATCCAGGACATCACACTGCATTTAGGACTACATTCCTTCTAAATTCCATTGGTCACCTCAGACATCTTTCCCTGGGACAGAGGATGGGTGGGACAGCTGGTGCCATCATTACTGAGCTGGGGTAACTGAAGCTTGAAAATGTCAAGTGACCGAGACCCCTCAGCAGGGCAGACAGAGCAAGGCCCACACCACTCTACACCCTCCCTCTATGTCTTCCCTTCCCCCCAGGACCCTTGGCTTTTACAGACCCCTTCAGAATGTCCCACTTCATCCTTGGCCTACCTCATCCCAGTGCAGACAAGGAGATGCCCCTAACAGAGTGGGCCCTGCCCTCTCACCTCTAGCCCTCAATGTGAGAGCCAGGACAATGTCGCAGTGACATCAGCCCGTGCAGGCCCTGTGCAAGAGAGTGAAACACTGCTGTTCTCTATGCAAATCATTTGTGATAGATGAAAAATACATCAAATTATTTTCAGTTTCTCTGAGAGGAATAATCTGTTCCCCACCCCCTGAATGTGGGCCAGCTTTATGATTTGCTCTGACCAAAAGAACTCAGCAGAAGTGATGTTGTACCAGTTCTGGGCCTAGAGCTCAGGAAGCCTCACAGCTTCCCCTCTCATTCTCTTGGAATCCTGATGTCGGCATATGATTAAGCCTGAGCTCACCTACTGGTGAGGCCACCTGGAGAAGAACTAGTCACTCTTCAGACAGCCTGCCAATAGCCAGGCCAGTGAGTCAGACCATCCTAGACCCATCTGAGGTGACAGCTGACTGATTGTATGCAGTCCCAGGAGTGACCCTGGGCAACATCAGGACCATCCAGATGAACTCAGTCCAAACTACCAACCCACAGAATTGTGAGCAAATAAATGACTTGTTTTTAGCTGCTAAGTTTGAGGATGGTATGTTACACAGCAAAGGCTAGTTGATACCAATCCTCATTTCTCTCTCCGTAGCGGGACTCCAATTTTACTTCAGGAGGTAGTTGTGCCAGTCTCAAGACATTTCCCTCCTAATCTTATGTGCAGATCACCTGGGTTCTCTGCTTTTCCACTTTCCAAATTGCCTCTCAAAGTAAAAGAGAGAAAAATCATACAAAGTATACAAACCTATACAATACTGAGTAAAGCACATTTCTTTCCCAGACCTAAGCCCCAAATGTCAGGCTGCATGGTAACGTGCAGCATAGTCAAATGCAGAGAAAAGCCCTCCTCGCTCAGGAAATCAAACACTGCAAGTCCAATCCTACCACCTGAGGGGCAAGATCAGGGCCACAACATCATATACTCTGTCTTGAACTCACTCCAACTTGGCTTTGACCCTCAACTAAGCAGTTCCGGTTTTCTAGTCCCATCGGTTTCTGATAATGGGCTCCAAAACACCCACATGTAGCCTCTTCATGCAAAATTACATCACACCCAAAAAAACTTGCACTTAGAACTAAACCAAAATACCACAAATTTGAACATGACATAGTCCTAAATTGTCAGCAGCAGTGATGGCCTCTGTGTATGAGCTACAAATCACACAATTCCATTATTTATCTTTTCTAAAGAGCGGTGAGAGAAATGTTGTTGTAATAGGCTATGCCCACTCCCCACACGAGCCTAACTTCAGCTGTGTTTTAACTCCACAACACTGGAAGGATAAAAAACACAATTGCTCCTCACAGTGGCGCACTGAGAGTTGGTGGGGTGGGGAAGGGGGGATGGGGAGGGCAGTGGGGAGGTGTGTGGAAGAGCTCTTCCCAGTTTCTGGAATATCCTGAAATGGCCTCGTTTCCTCTTGGGCATCATCCATATAATCGATTCCACCTCCAAATGTATTCCGGGAATTCTGAATTCACATCACAGAGATTTTTAGTCAAGGCAGCCATCACAAAGAGCTAAGTTATGGCTCACTTTGTGATGGATAACCTTACTTAGACTTGGAAAAGAGATCAATGGACTACTCCTATAATTAGACACAGAGCAAGAACAAAAATAATCTGGCCCTCATTTTCACTTCCATAAAGCCTTTTCTGCTGTAAATCTATTCAGGCAATTAAAATCAATTCCAATTTCCACTTCCTAAGCCTCAAGAGAAAGAAAGAAATTAGGTAAACAAAACCTGAATTTCATGTTGTAGAATTGTATACCTGAACCTATATAATTTTATTAACCAATGTCACCCCAATAAATTCAATTTTTTTTAAAAAAACCTGAATTTTAAATCTATATTCAAATGGCCTGGGGCTATTCACACCTGAATAAATAAATTAGTGTGGTATACACCGACAAATATTTCATATATATGTAAAATATGTTTTCATAAAGTATTCACCTACCTTTATCCCAGCCTTTTAGTTGAGACTGCACTTTGTGGAAAACTCCACACACAGAGAACCTTCGCTCCTAGTACTTCAAGGTCTTTATGAAGGAGCAGAACTTTCTAAACAGGAAACCAAAGTGCAGAAAGGCGGGGCCATTTTCCTCAGTGACACCAGAACCCCAAATTCCTGGCATTCCCGAGCCATAAATTCAAGGCTCACATCATCATACACCACATGCTTTTCATGTGGAGCTGGGTCTGTTCTGTGTCAAACATGAAACTTAAATTGTTTTTCTTCTGCAATTTGATCAAAGTGACAAATACGAAAGAAAATTAAATTTTGACATGATCAATGGCAGTACCTCCACTTCATACTCTGTCTTTCACGTATTCTAAGACTACCTTCAGCAAGGTCATGAGGTGACATGCTGGAAAAGCCCAGGCTGTTGACTTTCCGAATACATAAATCTAAATGCAACAGGTCACATAAGCAGATACAGAAATCACGTCACTGTGGCAGATTTAACGTTTAGAAAAATAAACAAGGTTCCAGTGAAAAAAAAATTTGTTCATAAATACAACTTATTTAGTATTTAATATGTACTTTCCAAAAAAGAACTGTGTTTTACTAAGCGTTCCGAGAAACCCCTGACATGCACTCTTTGCCTCACCCCCAACCTGAGCCCCAGAGCAACTATGAAGCCCCTGAACGGCGACTTGGGCACTGACCCAAGCTTCCTGTATGATGACACTTTGCCAGACGGCACCTGAGGCGGTCAGGTGCTTCTTAGTTGGTAAGTAGTCAAGGACATTACGCAAGCCTGCTCCTCATCCAAATATACTCTAACTTTAGAAAGCCACTGTTAGCTGTTTTAAAAACACATTTCCTTTTCTTTTTTTTTAAATATTTTATTTATTTATTTTTAGAGAGAGGGGAAGGGAAGGAGAAAGAGAGGGAGAGAAACATCGATGTGTGGTTGCCTCTCACAGGCCCCCTGTGGGGGGCACGACTTGGCTTGAAACCCAAGCATGTACCCTGTCTGGGAATCAAACCGGTGACCCTTTGATTCACAGGCCAGTGCTCAGTCCACTGAGCCACACCAGCCAGGGCCACACTTCCTTTTCTTATGGTGGAAACTCTTCCATGTGGCTGGGAAACAAGAGTTAATGTTACTCATTACCCAAGAGAAGCTACAGTTAATAGCAATTGTGAACAAAAGATGAGTTACTGAGTTCACCTTAACAGAATGAGACAAAATATATTCCCCTGAGGAGCCAGAACAGCAATTTTAGTATCTATCCCATAGATATTTGTATACTATTCACTGATGTAAAAATAAGAGACCCAGGCTTAAGGTGCCATTATTCAGCTTTGAAAACTGCAGGATGCTTTCTTGCAGGATTTGGTTCAACTAACCACAAGACTCGGGGGTGGGGGCGCGGGATTTCTAAGCTATGTGGTCAAGCAACCAATTGGACCCTGAGTTCAGATGCTAATGAGCCCTTATGGAATTCCATGGGCTAAGCAGGATTTTCTCTGGGTGACTGAGATTTTCAAAAGTTAAGGCTCTACTGAATTACCATCTCATCTTGAGTTTCCCTACTGTGACCAGAAAACAATATATTCAGTGCCCTGTTGTTCATTACAGCACGGAGCTACACCAGCCCCTCATCCTGCCTCGACCTCTGTTTGTCCCTTTTCATGATCACTCCAGTTCAGAAAAAGAACTGGTAAATTTTACTTAGTGGCCCCTCAAAGGCACATGTCTAGCACAGCAGCAGTGCTTACCGCTCCTGAGCTTTAATAAAGATAAATTTCTGGACATCAGTGATTCTGTTTTATGAGGGCAGGGCAGGCAGGGCACTGCATAAACATCTACCTCAAATTCCGGTTTTTGCTCTTTATTAGCTGTGGGACTTGGAAAAGATCCCTCACACATAAAAAAAGTTAAGAAATAAGGGAGTAAATTTATAAGGTCACAGGTGATTACACGCATGTAGCAAGAAATTTAAAAGATGAGCACAGAATAGTAGTTCTTGAGTTTTTTGGTCTTATGAGCTCATCTGAGAAAATTCTAGAAAACACAAATACATGCACACATTCTGGTAGCCAACATGTGGTATTTAGAAAATTCTGCTATACATATTGAGAAAATGAGAGTAAAAGAGATAAATAATGTCAATGCTACTATGAAAATTGTTTTGCGTCACAGACCCCTTTACAGGGTCTCAGGAATCAGGAACCCTGGACACCCTCAGATCACACTTTGAGAACCACTAGCCTACAATATCGAAACATCAGAAAGCAGGAAAACAATCAAAGACTGCTAGAATCATACCAAAGGATTCAGGAGCCTACACGAGTGGTTCCCACTGGTCAGAGACAGCACAATTTTAGTATCAGTAAGAATATATGCAACAGCTCTGGCTGGTGTAGCTCAGTGGATTGGGCGTGGGCTGGGAACCAAAGGGTCCGGGTTTGATTCCCAGTCAGGGGACATGCCTAGGTTGCAGGCCAGGTCCCCGTGAGGGCCATGTGAGAGGCAACCATACATTGCTGTTTCTCTCCCTCCCTTCCCCCCCTTTCTCTAAAAATAAATAAAAATAAAATCTTTTAAGAATATATGCAACAGATTGAAACGGTAATATTTTAAATTCGTTAAGTGTTAATGAATCACTCACCTGTCTGTCCCTGCCTCCATCTCTGTCTCTTTCAATGGTTACCTTTGGAGAATATTACTAATTAGCTAGTTAACAGAGCCAACTAATTATTTTGAAAGCTGTTAAATAAAGAGGAAAAAGCAGGTGTTTTTCCTGCCTTTCCCATATAAACTGTACCTCAGAAGAGCCAAATACTTGACTCATAGGAGTTTCCCTTTATAGAAGCATTCTAGATTTTAAATGAAGAAATGACTGAAGTAAGATTTTGAATTCCCTAATGAATTGATGGATTTAGACAGCAACAACCACTGACAGTCAACATACCACGCGCGCACACACACACACACGCACAGCTGATGTGGATTTAAGTGGCTCCTGACAGGAGTGCATGCACAACACTCTTAAAGTATTCTTGACAAAAACCGAAAACAAAATTTGATGCAGCCTCCAGATGTAACTACCAGTTCAAAAGAAATACAGTAGCCAGAGGAACATTTAACAGGAATGTAATCAGCAAAATCCAGCCTAAGGGAAACTTTGCAGAATATGTGATTCACTTTGGCAAAAAAGTAAATCGCAAGGAAAAGATAGTGAACGCTGAACCTATATATTAAAAGGGACTCAAGAGGCATGTCAACCAATTGCAATGTCTGGACCTTCCTTGGATCCTGATACAAATCAACTGAAAAGAAAAATGAGGAAAACAGATGAATTTGAACACTGACTAGATATTCCATAATCGAATATACTAGAGGTCTTAAATATGATAATAATATTGCAGTATTAAAAGAGTCCTTCATCTTTCAGAGATGTGTACAAAAATACAAATGAATATTAGTATGTCAGAGATTTGCTTCTAAATAATCTGGGGTGGGGAGAGGATGTTGGGGTTTGGATGAAGCAAGACTGGCCTTCATTTGATCATTGTTGAAGCTGGGAGAAAGGCACATAGGGTTCATTATAATATTCCCTCTATTTCTACACATTTACAATTTTCCGTATTAAAAAAAACAGCCATGAAAACGCTCTGCGGCCCACACTCAGGAGCACAGAGCACCGCCCCGCCTTCAGGGAGCATCCCCAACGCAGGCTGCCAACCTGACCAGGAAGCGGACAGGAAGCCCCGAGTCCTCTCCAAATCTGAGGCAGCATCCCAGCACAGCAGGAAAAAACAAAATCACATTTACAGTACGATCGATCGTAACCAAGAAACAGAAACAAAAACTCACCACAGAAAAGGGTGTAAAAAATTCTTCACAGATAGAGAAAATACAAGAATATAGTAAGTTTCTTTCTCCTGGGTATAGGGACTATGCGAGTTTGCTTTTCTTTGCTTCTAGTTCTGTGAATTTTCTAAATTTTCTTTAATTACTGTATTGTTTTAAATGTTTTAAATTACTATATTGATTTAAACTATTTTTAAATCATTTATCCTGTCAAAGCTCTAGAGATACCTATTTTTATATCATACTTTGTTATATCTCTATGACCCTTTCTACGGGAAGAGTATTATAATAATGAAGAAAATAGTCAAAACTATTATTGAAGAATTTTTTAATTGAATTATGAAAGCAATACAAGAACACCCTTTTAAATTTGGGAAGAAGGGATAGCCTTCATTACCATTTCCTCTACAAATAGATTAGAACTGCTATTTTGTAAAATCAAATTTGAATACACTTGCTCAAGATGTGTTTAAGTTCTTCTAAAACCTCACTTTCAGGAAGTCTGGGACCTAATGAAGGAGCTTCTATCCAGATAGAGGTCAGATCTGAATACAGAGGGTGGAGCTAAAGCAGGTTTACAGTTGTTTGTATGAAAATAATGCAATAATAAGTAATAATAAAGAATAAAGTCTGTGTCTTGCATACTCACAACTGTAAACCTACTTCTGCCCGACCCTGTGTACATCCAAATACTCTGTCTCCCCAGCCCCACCACCCCCCCTCCCACTGCCCTGCATCAGCTCAAGGAAGGGAAAGAAACGTTTAGTTTAATGCCCAGATTCCACGTCTGGTAACACAATATTCCAAAGAAATTTGTGTCCCACCATCAAAAGTGGATATTTTCTTTTTTAAAGAAATAGGCAACAGCCTGGAACCCTATGCAAGCTTCAATTATTTTACTTTGTAAATAAATGAAAGAATTTGTGCACCAGTGACTATTAATAATTGAACATGAGAAAATGCTGGAAATTTGGCATAGATAATTGTTATGTTTTCCACACGGGTCTAATTAAACTTGATTTGGACTGCATCGTGCCTTTTTTTTTTTTTAACCCTGCTATTAAACAAGTAACAACAAGAAAAAAGCTAAAACTGCACTTCTATGCTTTACATGTATTGTGGGAGGCTGCACTCAAAGGGAGAGAAGCAGTGAAAACGACTCGATCTATGGCGGTGCGGCCTTGTAGCTGATGGTGTGAGCTTTGGCCCAGCCTGCCAAGGTCAAAACCAGTGAATGGTCCGCCCTTCATTAGAGGCGTGACTCTGGGCAGGCTGCCGGCCCTCTCTGGCAGCAGGAGCCCGTCACCCACACAATAAAGATGAGCGGGAGTGTCCGAGGGTGGTTGCAATAACGGAGCTGAGACATGGAAAGTGCTCAGGACAGTGCCCAGCAACTACACGCTCTGCAGATGCTGCCTACTGTTGCCACTGGACCTAACACAACTTTTTCCTACCCCCACCTTTTTTCTTTTTTCACCCAAGAAATGAAGACTTGACAAGCTTCTTATTCTTTAGCCTCATCAGAGAATACTGTAATCTGTTTTAAACCTTGCCTTTTCTATTTCCCAAGAGCAGAAATGAACTTTTTCTCTAGGGGAAAAAAAAAACCCACCAAAAAACAAAGATGATGTTAGATTCCCCTTATTTTATATCAATCACAAATAGTAGCAAATTCCTAACTCCGTGAACCTAGAAAGAATCTCACTGATTCTGAGGTCCTGGTAAATCCTCAGAGTTAGAGAGAATGACGACTTCCCAATCGTGTCCCAAATCCTTTGTATTGGGGATCTAGTGTCTAGTTACACTAAGTCCCTCCAGTGTCTTTTGAGGAAAGAAAAAAGACATTTGACAATCCATGCCAATGACAATGATCTTGGGAAATTCACATCCATTCTTAGAGAAAGGAACACAAGTCTTAAGGATACTTGCATCATTTACCACTTTTACTCAAAAGAAAATTCTAAGTGTGTTAGTGCTATTAGGGAGATTCCTGGATTGAGAACTTAATAACAGGCCATAAAAAAGGATACTGAAATCATAAAATAAACCTAACAAAGCATAAGACTTTTTAAAAAACCCAGAACACGATCTTCTAGGCTACAAGGAGTGGGAAAGGAGAAATGGGATGGGATTCACACATGCTTTGGGCTCAAAATCATGAGCATTGGGACGAGAGCTAAGCCATGTTATAAGGCTCGCACTGAAGAAAAGCTGGCGGACAAAGAAGGTAAAAGAAATGTGAAGTGAGTGCTGTCCAGATAGTACACAGTGCTGAGTGCGCAGTAAAATGTTCATTAGGAATGGATACAAACAGTCCATCAGGTGTGAAGCCATATCTCTGATTTCACATATTTGCACCCAAGTTGAAGTGCATGTTATGAGACGAATCTGTTATTCACCAGAACTCTCGGAAAAGAAACAGTATTTATGTGTGCAAGCTGTTCCGGTGTAACTCTTCCCCACAGCTGCCTGAGTGTGGGGAGAACTTTGATACTCGAGTGAGAAAGAATAAGAAGTAGGGGTAGAATCGGTAAAGCAGGTGAAAGAGCACAAAGATCAAACTGTGACCTTTCAAGTCGTCACTAAAGCCCATTTGACGGACCAGACTTCCCGTGGAAACAGGTGTGGAGAGAAGTGCAGCCCCCAGAACGCACGTGAGTGACGCGGGGACAGCCCTTTGGGGCTCAGAAGCACAGAGGCAGAGGGAGGCCTGAGGAAGGCAGACATGGGAATGTGGAATCACCAGTAGGTGTTGGGTTGAGCCAAGTTTAACTAAAAATCTCAGAAAGGCTGCCCTGGCTGGTGTGGCTCAGTGGACTGAGTGCGGGCTGCGAACCAAAGGGTCGCCGGTTTGATTCCCAGTCAGGGCACATGCCTGGGTTGTGGGCCAGGTCCCCAGTGGGGGCCACGTGAGAGGCAACCACACATTGATGTTTCTCCCCATCTCTTTCTCCCTCCATTCCCTTCTGTCTAAAAATAAAATAAATAAAATCTTTAAAAATCTCTGAAAGGCAAGGAAAACCAGTCAATATGCTGGCAATATGCTCAGCTACCAAGATAAAAGGTTGATGGTATAAGGAAAGGATGCAAATATATTCAAAGATCAAAGATTCCATGGGAATCGAAAAATCATTGAAGTCATTGGATTAAAGGTGGTCCTGGGTCATAAAGCAACCCAGTGACATGCTAGGCCCTAAGGAACCCCTGGGACACCGGAGAGCAGGAGGACTTCCAGGACCTGGCTGTTTCTCCAGGACCCCAGCGGGCGGCCCAGCAGGGCTGAGAAACACCACGGTGGGTGAGGTCTCCAACTGTGAAACTAAATTGCCTGGTTTGCACCTCATCCTGCCAACTACAAGCTCAAATTAAGAACCTGTTCTGTGTGCTCACACATCCACCCCTGAATTTTCCTGCTGGCCAACTGCTCTTCGTTAGGGGTCACAAATAGATGTTCTCTACAGCATACAACACAATTATACCCTATCCCCATCTCAGCCATTTCAGAAAACACATTTTTAACCTGAACTGTGTACGTTCTGTTCTATTGCTGATGTGCTGTCTGGTTTCTTTATTTTTCCAGTCTTCCTTCAGGGCACACGAGCAGAACCCCCAGAAAGCCTAAATACATCGCAGAGCTCGGCCACTGCCAGTGTCTTCTCACTTGCCTGCAGCTCAGTCCTACACAGCTAAGTACTGAGCGCTGACCCCAGGCCTCAGCAGCCATGCACTGGAGGGCGTGCTTCCCACAAGGCCCAGAGGCCTCTCTGAGCCCAGGCCCTTCTGGGCCGCTCCTTGGCGGCTGCATTCTCAAAGCGGTGGCCTTTAATGTCACAGGAGGCCGCGGTTATCAATAGGGCCCCAAACTCTCACGGTTTTCCAAAGTATGGACCATGATTTTAATTTTAAAGGACCAGATGTGGAAGCCAATCATCAGAGAGGAGTAATGTGGTAAAATATCAGGGAGCCGCACCTCTATATTTTATGCTATTCTTTGACATCACCGCCCAAGATCAGGGCACCCTCCAAACACTAACCCTTTCCTCATCTCTTTCCACACTCCTCTCTCCAGAGTGGCTTTTCAGGGTCACACACCTGGTAAAAATCCTGGTTCCAGAGCCCAGGGAACTACATCCCGGTCCCAAGCCGCCAGTGTAAAGAGCATGGCCTGGGGATGGTCACCAACCTTTTCCAGGCCTCAGCCCTTCTGCGTAACAGTTTCAAAGCTGAGATCTGCCAGCTGTAACGCTCTATGATTCTAAGGTCCCCATTTATTCTTTGGTGGCTTAAGTGTAGAAAACTATCACGATGGGAAAACCCTGAAGTTCAATTTATGTAGAAGGCAAGCTCTTCATTTATAAATTTCTTCAACATGCGATCTTTCTGAGCAGCCGCCAGGTCCGATAAGAATAGCTACCATTAATGGCCAACTACATGGCAGGCACTCTTCTTGGAAGTTTGCATCCTCCACTGAGGCTTCCTGAAGGATCTTAAGGAGGCTGGAGTTTTTTAGCTACAAGCTAACTCAGCCTCCTCCACTCTGTAGAGCCCAAGAAGCAATACTTGGTGGACTTACACCTCACCTCCCACTGTACAAGCCTTACAATGCCTAGTAAAGATGTACACAAAGGGGTGGGACAAATTTGTAAGCCACAAGAAGACTCATATCTAGAATAAACTAAGGCTTTCAAAAAATGACAAGAACAAAGCAGGTGGTTTAGTTATTTTGAGAGCAAGATAAAAAAATAATCAAAGCAGGGTCAAAACTATTGCTTGGGGAAAATAGTGAGAAACAGCAGGTGCCAAGGACAGGCAATACTATTCAGTAACTCTTTGTTCTCTTTATTAGAGAAAAGAGAAACAATCCTTAAAGCCTCAAGGCCCAGGTAGGAGAACCCAAGTCTTGTCCTCTAGAATACCCCATGGTCTAACTTGTAGGGGCGTCCAACCTGCAGCCCATGGGCCACATGCAGCCCAGGATGGCTGTGAATGCGGCCCATACAAAATCATAAATTCACTTAAAACATGATGAGATTTTGGGGGGGAATATGTGTTGCAATGTGTTTAATGTGTGGCCCAAGACAACTCCTCTTCCAGTGTGACTCAGAGATGCCAAAAGGCTGAACACCCCTGGGACTCTAAAGGAGCCTATAAGCCTTGAGTAAGCCTAGGTAAAGTGATTCTTACCTTGGGAATAGTTTTGGGGGGAAAAATCGAAGTTTTCTCACCACCTTAATAATCTATAAATCCATTAAAGAGCTAAATTTACCAAATTATACAAACAATAAATGCCAGGAGCCAGAGAGGAAAGATGCAACATCATACTGGACTTGGACTTGGTTGGGGAAGGGGAAATGGATAAGATGTGGAGAAAGGGGAAGGGAGGCATTAGGGCAGGGCAAATTAAAGGCAAAAGTAAGGATGAATAAACAGGTTCCTTGGGGAAGAATAAGGAAAGAGCAGAGTGAGTGGCTGGCTGGCAGCAGAACTGCTCTCGGCTATGAAACATTTCATTCCAGGGCAGGTCTCTTGAGTGCTGGGGGCCTTCTCCCACTACCTGTCATCATCATCCTCAGCCTGAAAACATGGACACCCTTGTGCTGTGCGTTGATATGTATCTAACCTTCTCAGAATCAGTAACGAAAGATGCTGTATCTGAAAGCTGGCGTGCTTAAATTTTTTTTTATCACAACCTTAAGATGTTTTGAAATGATCAAATTTAGCATTTTATTATAAAATCCAAGTGTTTTTTTTTCTTGGTGAACCTTTCAAACCCCTTTTTCTTCGCAAGTATAAGGAACGCTGGCTCCAATGCCTTACCATTCATTCACAGAAGTATTTTTTGAGCACTTAGATTACTGCTTATAAGCTACAGACTGGTGGGCTTGCTCTCCCTGTTACTGCCTAAGCAGGACACATATTACAAATGACAACAGATGCCGCTCCCTGGGCTTCCGACTTACCCTCCCTTCAAAGCTATCACAGTGGGAACCAAAGAGGACTCAGTGAAAGACATCCCCTCTCGAAGGGTTTGATTGCACCTCAGTCACCTTCTGAGGCCACACAGCCATGTGAGGCAAAAAGGGCACCATTCATTCCAGTAACTGGAGATTCTGAGAACTCAAGTGGCTTAAGTGATTTGCGTTTTCTGTAGTAACACAAAGTGATTACAGATGCATTTTCCCTGATAAAATATTACCCCCAGGACATATTGCAAAAACAGAGAAATGGGCCCAAACCATTTAAATGTAGTCTCCCAGCTGAATTTCCATCAAAACGAAAGGTAAAGAGGTTTAGGGAAATGGATAACCAGTTTTAGTAAAAAGAAAAAAAACAATTTCCCTCATCTGAACCCTGATCAAAATTTTCTTCTCCTCTGCAATCCTGCAATCAGCATGGGTGACCTGAACACCCAAACGCATGGACGCCCTGGTCTCTGTTCTCTGACAGCCTCACATCCAATGACGCTTTCTTCTGCGCCACCTGAGCCAGCGCCCCCCCCACCCCGCCCCCCGGCTAGACACCCACCCTCTGACTACAATATCCTCAGCTTTCTCATCAAAATCCCCTTCCTTGGGATCAACCACTAGGGCCTCATCAGAAGTGTCATTTCGTATCCCTTCTCGCTCAATTTCCTTTCTAAAAGCCACCATCTCCAAAACATACTTTTCATAACACCCTTGCCAAATGCCAAATTTAACTTGCTCACCCTTTAGTCTTCCTTCTACCAAACCCCAGCCTCAGACGATGCCTACCGTGGCTCCAAGCTGAGCGCCTGGCCCTGGAGGAAGGCACGTGCGGGCAGACAGTGTCCTACTTTCGTGAGCACCGCCTGCAAACGACCACTCCAGAACGCTGGGCGGCCCTGTCACCCTTCTCTCGCAGACTCCCCTCTCTCTCCTCAGCTGCTGTTTCTCTTTCAAGCTTCCACCCCTTCTGATACCCACACCACAGCACCAACCCCATTTGCAGGTGACCCTGCACCTAAAAGAGAAAAAGAGAAATGGAACCCATCACACAGCAACTACCTGTTTTCAGACTTACACCTCCACAAACTTCCAGATTCTCCCCTCCTGCTGCATCCTGTTCCCTCCTCTCATTGAAAGACAATCGCTCCACTCCGGCTTTAGATCTCCTTCTGTCCTGCCTTCTCAGGCTCACATAATCAATTACCCCTTTTCTCTCCTGTTTATTCAATCAACTTTTCCTTTCAACCAGATCCTTCCCATTGACACTTCAGCATCCTCAAGTCCTACCTTTAAAGCCCTGCACCTCCACCTCACGTGTCTCTAGCTAGTGCCTGCTTTCTTTGCTTCCTTCACAGGAAAACTAAAACTTGGCCTCCTTGCATATCTCCATTTTTTCATCTCCCATTCACTTCTCGAACCATTCCAGTCAGGCTGCTCCATCACTCCCTGAAACAGCTCCAGTCCAGGTCAACAACGATCTCCTTACTGCCAAATTCTAAAGAGAATCCTTTCTTCTCTCTTTATCTTTAGGCAATGTTGATCACGGTATTTGGCAATGCTGATCAATTTTCTCCCTGAAGTCCCCCTTATTTTAGCCTCTACAACCACTGCTCTCCTTCCTACTGCTGTGCCTCCCTTCTCTTTGCAGGCCGGCCCTTCTCCGTCTGTTCGTTACGGCGGGAGCTCCTCGAACTTTAAACCTAGACCTCCTTTTCCTATCGCTCTACATGGGCAGTCAGAAGCCCAGCTACCCATAGGGGCAGGCGAGGCATCCAATTAAGTGAAGCAAAGCTGACTTCCACTTCCCTCTCAAAACACAGCAGAAGAGCAGGAGAGCGCGCAACAGACCCTGGGCATCAAGTGAGATGACCACAGGGAGAAGGTGCAGACTAGAATTAAACGGAGAGCAGGTGCTCCTGGTAAGTCATGAAAACTCACAATTTTTACATCTTGGCAACCACATCAATTAAGATTTCTTTCTGGTGCGAAAAAGAAATCTTGGTCACACCAAAAGGACAATGTACTGGCTCATTTCACTGAAAAGCCTCAGAGTACAGCTGCCCTGGGTTTGATCAATGTGATCAGGGCCAGTGCCTCTACCTGGGTCCCACTTCTCTGTTGCCATCCCTGCTCTGAGGGAGGCTCTACCCTATGGCAGTGAGGCAGCTGCTAGACCACATCCTGCCAGGTTTAGGCAGAAAACAAGAAAGATTCTCTTCCTGGAGCTCCCTCACCGTCTCAAAATTCCCTCTGATCTGGGCTAACTTGGATTACTAGACAATTCTTGAACCAACCATTGTTGCTAGGCTGCTTGGGGACGATTCGCCAGTCCTGGGCCACACACTCTGTTTGGAGTCCAGGGTGGAACTTAATCTAAAGCTCAAGGCCTGAGATTAGAGGACAGGAGATTTCTTAAAAGGAAATTATGGTGCTGCTATCAAAAAGAGAAAATATATACTGGGCAGCCAAAAAACTATAAACATGCTACAGCAACTTGTTCAAATAACACTATACAGGCCAAATAAAACAGGTTTTCTGGCTGAAGGGGCTTGTTAACCCCCAGTTTCAATCCTTTCTCTATTTGTACCCTAGGCGACCTCATCCCAGACGAGCCTTCACTTACCATCTCTACCCCCCAAACGCCACATTCTTATCTCTGACTCACAAATGCAACTGCCTACTCAACATCTTCACTTGGATGCCTCAAACTCATCTCAAATTAAACCTGTCCAAATGAAATTAATGATCTTCTCGCCTTCTACCTGCTCCCACCCAAAGCTGGCTGTCCTTGGACTTCTTTTGCAGGGGAGGGGTTGTCAGAGGAAACAAGACCAAGCTGACCGAGGTAGTGTTTGAAAAGAAAAAAATGTTCTCAGGAAGTTAATCATAAGACTCCACTGGAATTCTTTTTCTACTTCAAATACTCAAGAAAGGCATTTGATATCTTAATTCATCTAAATTTGCAATTTCCATTTTCCATTTCTTCCCAATGTATTTTTAAGACACGCAGAAATAAAGTTTCATCAGAACAAATACCAAAGGGAGAAAGATTGTCAATGGACTTCCAGAGGTGCTTTTGTTTGCCAGTTTGTTAATGCAGATATAATGTCCTAGCAAATATATCATCTGATTTGACTCAGACAACAACCCAAGAAGCTGGTAAGGCAAACACTTCCATATTTCATCAAATCTAAGAAATCACTACCTGTTAGATGTACCATTATTTTATGAACCATTATATTAAGGAAAAAATACCACAAATTAAAATATAACAGAATGGACTGTAAAACACATCTTGTTTTTGGTTACATTAAAATGTAAAATAAACAAAAAAGTATGTCTTAGAATTCTTGAAAAATATTAGTATAAGGCCCACTTTTCAGATAAGGAACCAGATGCTCAGAGACTTGCCCAATTAATTGGTAACTTATAAGTTGAAGAGTGAACTTGAACCCAGCGGGATCAGTTTCCTGATCTGTTTTCGCCCAGTTCAGCCATTGGGTTTGAATGATCCCTAGAGTTTCTTTTGGGGCCCTAAAAGCTTTTCTCATTCAAAGCTGGTGAAAGAAGATCAGAACTGAATCAATTCCACAAATGCTTTTAAATTTACATGGATTGTAAAGGCTGAAAATAATTCAGAACTTGACTTTTCTCTAACTCCTAGGCAGCCTAAGAAACACTGCCGGCACAAACAGCAATATATGCCACTGTGTAAGAAAAAGATTACATCATTAATTTCACCGCTAACTCAGTAAGGTTCCCACAAAAACTTACAGTTCACTATTAATTTTAAATATGATTTACAAGACAATTTTCATTTGTGAAATAATATTACTGGGCATCAAGATAAAACTTTCATTCTTTTATAATAAAATATACCCATTTAATGATTTTTTTGAGTGTCCTTGTTTCTAAAATACCCACCTGGAAAGGGGCGACGTTACAACTAATCACTGCATAAACTAATGCGAAGCAAATGTGTAGGCCTCACAGTCCTAATTGGTTTGCACAGGGAGCCCTTTGATTTCAAAACCCAACATTCATTAAAAAGAAATTTTGTTGCAAGAGCCAAGAAATGTGGTGTGTGGGTTCTGAGTAAGATAGAATAGGCTTAATTCATGACAAAGGGTTTTTTAAATTTATATTTAATTGTTTCACATTTTGTATTCCTTTCAGCACCTGGAGCAGTGTCTTAAACACATAAACTGCCTGACAGGTGCACATGATGATACACAGTCACAAAAACGACAGTCCTTGTTTCCATAAATACGCCTCCTCCCAAAACAGTCTAGAAAACTCTGGTGGTGCCGACTGTGAATCTCTCTGTGCCACAGCTCGTCAGATTTAATACTGAAAGTCCTCAAGGAGCTGACAGTCTGATCAGTGGGAACAAACAAAAGATATGCAGGTGGCAGATTCCTTTAAGTGTGCTTTGTAACTGAGCAATATATTGAAATGCTTTAATATGATGTCCAAGCGGCAACAGATATTGGGAGAGCTGGTGTAGCCACTTGCTACATGTGACCTTGGGCAAGTCAGTTCTCTGGACTTGTTTGCTTAACTAGTACTTACTCAGGGCAACTGCAAAAGATGTGAAGGCAGGGGAAAATGTTTTTCAAACCCTAACACACTAATACAAAGTAAAGTATCATTAGAGATACTAGTGAAAAGTTCTGTTGCCCAGATTATTGCAATGACTCTTTAAGGTGGGGAGGGAGTCACTTAAAATGAAGCCAGGAGGGGTTTTTCTAAAATTCAAACCTCATCATTCACTCCCAGGTTTTAAGACTCCTTCTAGCCAAAGGATAAATTTTCAAATGTTTAGCTTGGTACATGTGGCTCTTCGAAAACTGGTTCCCCTGCAGCCCCATCTCTGGCTTTCCTTTTCAAAGGCCACAGCAAATGTATAACTGCCCCTGGTCACACTCTCTTCTACACTCCTTGCCTTCGCCATTCTGGTGGAATTTCTGGCTGTGATTACCATGCCACACCCACGACTGCACAGGCTGCTATTATAGCACCTTCCACATCATCAAGAGACTCTGAGCATCTCCAAGGCACGAAGGGCCAATGCCTTATTCTTCCCCATACCTCGTACAAAGTCCAACATACAGCATCTCAGTAAATGTTCCTTGAGTGACAGGCAAGAAAGGTCCTCATTTGCATACCATGAAAAGATGGGGCCAAGGAGAGAATCGCAAGGGAAGACTGTCAACCGAAAAAAGGCTTAGTGGCCCTAATAAAAACACTACAGTTCACATCTCTTTTCCAAATTCCCTAAGGCCAGATGTGTTTTGGAATTCAAAAATGTTGACATTTTAGAAAGGCAATATATATGCGTTACGCTCCCAGTAGAGTATAGCTCAGCACTTCATATTCAAACACAGTAATGCATCTGCAGCAGCAGGAATAACCACACTAAATGCAATAAATGAGGAATATAAACCGACTCTCATTCACTCAAGTGAGATCTAGCCACCAAATAGGCTACAAGAGCTTTTAGAGGCTTTCTGATTCTGGCAATAGATCCATATCACCTGATTGGCACACATAGTTCTTTCATACCCATTTTCTGTTTTGCTCAGGAATTCACCATGGCAGGACCGACTTATATTTAGGCAAGAAATAAAAGTGGCCACACACCTAAAGAGCAGCAGACAGGCTATAAAACACTCAGAGAAGAAGGGACTCAGAGGCACATACAAATGGTCGTCACCACTGGCAACTGTTGCAGCCTCTTAGAACAAGGAAAAAAATGTCTGGATGCAGTGCTGAAGGACCAGGCGAGAAAAGCAGAGATACACAGAGCAGAAAATGACTGCATGAACGACTTTGGAAATCAATCAACCAATCAATACTGTTAGGAAAGGCTATCATAAATTACTAAATGACTTTCCAACGGGGGGTGGAGGGTGGGACAGAAATGTACCCACACAAGGGCATTCATAGGCCAAAGTCAAGCTGCCCCAGACCAACCTAACTTGCTTCCACATCAAAATAGAAATGGCAAAGCATGCCACCTGCTCTCCAGGACTTCAGGGTAGAACAGAATAACTCTTTTTACAAATAAATATATAGATATAGACATACGTTCTTTTAAACAACCAGAAAGACTCCCATGTAATGCCTCCTGTGAAACACTTTTCGAACCAAGTGCTAGCAGGAGTAAAACTTTCCCTAAGAAACTGGTAAACGCTTTCCTTTCTAAAAAGAAGCGCTACACTAAGGAGAGGAAGGAGAATGCATAATCCCACTTCCAACGAATCCTAGCACCTGGACAATTATTTTGTGTTTACCTATGAATCTAAAAGCTCTCGTTTCAGGGTTAAGACTTAAATCAGCACCTCGAGAGTCTGCCACACACCAGAGGCCAATAATAACAGCAATAGCTTTGACTTAGCCTTCTGAGCCCTCACTGCGTACAAGGCACTCTGAAGGCCTCAATTTATACTCACAATAAGAATCGACTTTAGAATTATCAACCCATTTTACACATAAGAAACTAAATCTTTCAATGAAGACCCCAGAGCCTTTAAGAAGGAAAGCCATTTGACAGTGATGTCATCTCTTACTGGTTACTTGGTTTCTACTCTGAAAAACAAAACAAAACAAAAAACGGTAAAGCTCAATAGCTCACACTTTTGTGATACATCTTTTTCAGTAGCCATGTAGCTGAAAAAACTCTCTTGTCCACATCTAAAGTCTTTCCTGGTAGGGACTTCTGGCCAAAATGGAGGCGTACGTGGACACACTGAGCCTCTGCTCACAACCAAAGAGGAAAAACAACAAGTTAAAAAGCAAAATAAACAACCAGAATGGACAGAGAATCAAACTGAGTGGAAGTCCGACAGCCAAGAAGTTAGAGAGGACACGTTCATCCAGACCGGTAAGTGGGGCGGAGCTGGGCAGAGAGCGCGCAAAGCGAGACGGCAGTTTGCCTGGAGAAACTCACGGTGGGCGCACCTGGCCAAAGCGCGGCCTGAGCACTCAGCAAAGCCCGCAGCCGGCGAACCTGCGAACCCGGAGAAGCCCGTGGGAACCAGCGGGCCCGAGACTGGTGGACCAGGCAGTCCCTCTTTCGCGCACAGATAAACCGGGAGAAGGAGCTCGGGAGCGGAGCAGACTGCGCTGCCCACCACCGCAACCCACCATCATGGGGAAAAAAGCCCCAGACCACCTGTTGAAAGCACCTGAGGGTGTTGAGGCAGGGGTCAGAGTGGCTCTGGCCTCACAGGAGAGCTTATTTGGGCGAGGGTGAATGGGAGCCAGCGGTAAACAGAGCAAGCACCACTGCTCCCTCCGAGGCCCCGCCCCCAAAGGAAGCGTCACAACAAAATGACCTAGGTTACCCTGCACTGGAGAACACCTAAGGCTCCACCCCTTAAAGTAACAGGTGCGCCAAGGAAAAAAGAATGGCCCAAATGAAAGAACAGAACGGAGCTCCAGAAAAATTACAACTAAGGGATGAGGAGATAGCCAGCCTATCAGATGCACAGTTCAAAACACTGATAATCAGGAAGCTCACAAAATTGGAAGAAAGTTGGATGCAAATAAATGAACAAATGAAGGATACGCTAAAGAAAATGAGGGGAAATGTGCAGGGAACCAATAGGGAAGAGAAGGAAACTGGGACTCAAATCAATGGTGTGGACCAGAAGGAAGAAACAAGAATTCAAAAAAATGAGGAGAGGTTCAGGAATCTCCGAGACATCTGTAAATGGCCCAACATCCAGATCATAGGGATGCCAGAAGGAGAAGAGAAAGACCAAGAAATTGAACATTTATTTGAACAAACAATGAAGGAGAACTTCCCCAATCTGGCAAAGGAAATAGACTTCCAGGAAGTCCAGGAAGCTCGGAGAGTCCTAAAGAAGTTGGACCCAAAAAGGAACACACCAAGGCACATCATAATGACATTACCCAAGATTAAAAATAAGGAGAGAATCTTAGAAGCAGCAAGAGAAAAGGAGACAGTTAACTACAAAGGAATTCCCATAAGACTATCAGCTGATTTCTCAAAAGAGATCTTTCAGGAAAGAAGGGGCTGGAGAGAAGTATACCAAGTCATGAAAGGCAAGGACCTACATCCAAGAATACTCTATCCAGCAAAACTTTCATTTAGAATGGAAGGGCAGATAAATGCTTCTCAGATAAAGTCAAGTTCAAGGAGTTCATCATCACCCAGCCTTTATTATATGAAATGTTAAAGGGATTTATATAAGGCAAGGAGAGATATCAACAGGGGAGTGGGAGGGGGAGAGAGAGGAAAAAAGTACAGAGAATAAGTAGTATAGACGGTAGGTAGAAAACAGACAGGGGGAGGTTAAGAATAGTATAGGAAATGTAGAAGCCAAAGAACTTATGTGTATGACCCATGGACAAAAACTAAAGGGTGGGGAATGGGGGGGATGTGGGTCAGAGGGGAATAAAGGGAGGAAAATGGGACAACTGTAATAGCATAATCAATAAAATATATTTTTTAAAAAACAACAAAAAAAAGTCTTTCCCATGTATCCCAGCCAAAATGTGTTCTCATTCATTCTCTCATTCTCTCTCTCTCTCTCTCTGTCTCCCTCTGTGTCTGTCTGTCTCTCTGTCTCTTTCTTTCTCCCTCGATTCCTTGCTTCTCAGAAATTCTCCTTGAATGTGCCCCACCCACCTATCATCTCTCCATTTATCCCTTTTGGGGAACCTATTGCATACCAGGCACCATGCTGAAGATACAAACTGTACCGGTCGCAGTCCCGCCCTTCACATGTTCACTCTAGACACACAAACGAATAGCCATGCTTGAGTATTACAGGTATACATGACACAGAGGTAGCACAGGTCAGTTCTGCCTCAGGGTGGAAGTTCAATGGTCACAGAAGGCTTCAAGGAGGTCCTGACCCTCGACTGGATCTAAAGAATAATTGTAAAAATACAAGATGGACAAGCAGGAAAAGAACATTTTAAGGACAAAAGAATGAAAATGAATGATGCTACCAGAGTACTTCATGGGAGAGAGCACAGCACCCTGCCCTACAGGAAAGGGAAAAGGGAGAACAGGAAGCAGCCAAATGGGCACAGAAAACCAAAGTGCTTATCAACTCACCAGAAGAGACTGGCCACTTCTTCCCAACAAGCTTCCAGCACCCTTAAACCCGGTGAATAAACCCGGGTGAATTCTAAGAATCAACCTTTTTCCCATTCTGAGGCCACTACCTGCCAATTAATCATGGCCCTAAGACCATGGGTTGAAAACAAGATACTGTTCCACCAAGAGCTCTTCATCGTGAGGGACAGCTCTGAGGGCAACACAGAAAATTAAAAAATGCTCACTGAGCTGGGCAGGGGACAGGAGAACTGGTTTTAAATAGGCAGCTTTTAAAGGGAAATAGCTAGATCACAAAGCATCAGTTAAAGAGAGCTTCAATATTCTCCCGCACACAGGGCGCAATAACGACCGACAGCTGTTGCTTCTCATCTGCTCTTCCCGGGCCTGTGAGGCAGTGATCACCTCCACACTTTCGGGAACTGCTGTAGCCTGCCTGCATCTGACTCACGCACTCCTATCTCGTCTTTAAAAAAAGAAGAAAATCCTGTTGCTATATAACATGTTCTTTATTTTTATTAAATGGGATTATGAGAACTTCCTTAAGAGAGTTTTCTGACACCCTATGAGAGAAGCAGACACGATCCTGATTTCCTACGCAAAGGCAGAGTAAAACAGCAGGAGCCCAAGGACTCGCCCCTCAAAAAGACCAAGGTGACAGAGAAAGGACAGTGAGTTTCAACATAAATGTAATCTCCTCCAAGTGGAAGTTTGGCCAGACCAGACATAAAATATTGATACTCTTCAAAATTATTTATTCATATATACAAATACTATTGCTAAATTCAGTAAACATCATTTATAGAGCTATAAACTTTTATATTAATTTTACAACAAGACAAAGTCACTGCTTGGTTCTCCCCTAGTGCTGAATCAATTAAAGCTTTACTTACCATAAAGTGAGGAAATAACTTCCAGAAGAGAATAACTTTAACTTCTTGTTTAAAGTTAAATTTTAAAATGAAAAATCTCAGAAATATTTTAAAGTTCTAGAAAATCACCATAAGCTGAGGAATGAAAACTATCAGAATTAAGAGTCCTGGTTTTACTACTGTTTCACGGTAGAACTGTACAGCCTCAGTTTCCTATCTGTGAAACAGAGTATGTAGAAGTACATAGATAGAAACTAAAAGGATTAATATCTGCTTAAGGCCTTTTCCAACTAAAGAATGAAAATGAACAATGGTACCATGTAATTCCAAAAAAGAAGGGGAGTGGGAAAACAGAAACAATTCGGTGGTAAAGACATATGCCAGTGTTCCAGAGTGTTTGAAATGACAGGGATGGAAAAAATAAAGAGGCTTGAAATACAGGGTGTGGCAGAAGTAACATCTGCTTAAGTGTGGTTGGTAGGGTAATAATGTAGGTGTAATAATTTATAGTTTTAATTTGAACATTTCACCTAAAATGTCATATGGTGTGCTTGAGTATGATATTGTTATGTTACAGAATTACATGCTCACGGTTTTATAATTTAAGCTTTTGTAATAAAAAGGGGTGTCACTTATGCCAGACCTTGTACAACCTAAAGACAATGGGGGAAAATAGACCAACTAAAGGCAAATCATTTTGAGTAAGTTCACCAACATAGTGAGAGAATTCTACTCTGTGAGGGTAAGCACTATGGGAGCGCGAGTCCCCGTGACAACCACCACACCAGACCTGCCCCCTGTCCAGCCCTCAGGGAGTCCCCGTGACAACCACCACACCAGACCTGCCCCCTGTCCAGCCCTCAGGGAGTCCCCGTGACAACCACCACACCAGACCTGCCCCCTGTCCAGCCGTCAGGGAGGGTAGCAGTGATTACCACCATCACCTTCCATGTGCCTACGGCAAGGATGGAGACTAAGAAGTCATTTGTGCTCTGCGTATTCTCAGTCCTGGGGTGGTAAGTTGCCTTGGGCACCCCAGCAGCACAAACCAATCTTTAAAAAAAAGGACACCTAGAGCTGACTTTTACTCATCTTACCCTCCATCTTGGAATGACTCAACTGAGTCACATCAACCAAAAACTCACCCACGGACTAATCATTTTACGGAAGGATTGGGTGAAAAAAGAAACACAGGTATTTATTTACCTATGCATGAGCAGCTATCCAAGAGAGATGCTTCCTCTACCAAGAGTCCACTGTCATCACATGGCTGGCGCCCTCTGAGCCAGTGCACAGCGGCGGCGGGGGTGGGGAGGACTTTGAGGGGAGAGAAGCACAGAGGACCAGACCCATTCAGTTAGTGCAAAACCCTCCACAGTTCACAAAATGATCAAATACAACCCTCACAGCCACCCCAAAAGTTCGGTGCCACCAGGCTCATCTTACAGTTGAGTCTGGCGTAAATGAAAAAATATAGATTTTTCAAGTGCTGAGAGGTTTAAAACAACTAGAAATGCTTCCTGAAAATTGAAGGCCTGTCTCTGCACGGCCAGATGCCTGCAGGGCTCGTCTCCAACTGTGGGACTTTCCTCTCGCCTCAGTCACACTAAGTGGTACGTGAACGGCTGCTTCCCTCCAAGCACACATGGAATCATTCTAAAAACCCCTCCTATTCAAATAATAGAGCAAACAAAAGCTGAGTATCTACTAGATAGGTTACACTGTGAAGATCTGAAATGAAGCTAGAAAAGCATCTTGCTATCAAAAGGCCTGTAGAGTCTACTCGAAAAGACATGACACTGTCTACAAAATGGCACCACTATCATCCAGCTGCGTGAACCAGAAACCAAGGGGAGGGCCTACTCCTCCTTCTCACCCTGCACTTCCAGGCCATCACATCCAGTTATCCACTCTCTGTTCTCCCAAGCAGCCACCCATCTCTCCATCTTTACCTCCCTGGTCGGCTGATCATCGTTTCTTCCTGAACTACTGCAAAAACCTCCATACTAGTCCACCCACGTCTCCTCTTAGACCCCTACAATCCATTCATCCATTTTCTTGACTGTGACCCAGGTGATACATTGTCGGTCTGATCACTTCAAACCCACGTTTGGAAGCCCTCATGACTCTTGGGAAAAGACTGTCTCATGCCCTTTATTCTACATTGTCAGCCACAGGGGCCTTCTTCTGTCCCTTACTCACATCATGGCCCCTTTCGCCACAGGGACTTCGCACACCCTGCCACCTCTGTAATGACATCCCCCCCCTTTAACTCCTACTCATCCTTCAGGTTGCTGCTCACCATCACCTCCTTAGGAAAGCTGCCCTGCTTTCCTTAACTAGGCCAAACCCCCTCAAATATCTACCTCTCCCACAAGCACTTAGAACGGTTGTCATTTTACATTCTATGCAATCATTTTTGTGTACAGATATTTTATTCTATAAAAGCAGAAACCTTGTCTGGTTTTGCTCACCATGGTAATTGGTTACACATAGTAGTAGTCACTTTTGTTGAACGAATGAAAAAAGACGGAGATAAGATCAATACAAAGCAAAATGGAAAAGATGGCCTGACAAAGAGGCAGATAAATGTCCCCTGGAGGATTTTCAGTCGGGCCTCTTCTTACCTTGTACAAAGGGTCTTCCCTGGGAATTTCTCCAGGTCTCTTCAGCCCAGCCCAGCACAGCACTGTGACACGGTGCCGTATGAGGAAGGGAAGGAGAACTAAATACCTTATCTGTCCTTTCTCTTCTCCCAGGCCCAGAGCTAAAATAAACAAGGAAAGAAGTGGGGCTCCACCTCGAAGGAGCTTGGCTCTGTCTGTTTGCCTTTGACGGAAGCAGGGCAAGCAGGCTGCTGGCACTCACAAACCTACTGAAATAGCTGTCGTAGCTGAAGCCGCTCTTAAGCACTCCCAACGTGAAATACCATGTAACCTCCACGGAAGACTTTTCAGGGTGTACATCGGCACCCTTAGACAAAGACAACTGTCCTTCCCTCTCTTTAAATGTCACTAGATATCTTCTCAAAATCCATTTCTCCCTGAAACCTGCTACAGTGACTTTCCCCATTACTCACCTACGTGGAGCACATTTAAAATGCAGGGGCTGCCCCAGTGATGTACTTCCCACTAAGAAATGTCTGACCTTCCCCCTTCTGATAGTCAGCGTCGCAGGAGTAGCCCCAGAGGCTGCCCAGCCCTCCGGCCCTCACAGCCTCAGCAGAGCACGGTGTGTGGTCGAGGGCCTGACTAGAATCACAGTCATGGACTGTGGACCTTGAGAACAAGGGGCGGCTTGTCTGCACCTTGATGGCTATAAAACAGGGAGAACGGCAGAACCTAGTGAACAGAGTCGGAAGGCCCGTGAAAAGGTGGCAGCACCGGCATACCAAATGTGTGTAATTGATGCCATGCTAAGGAAGCCTCAAGGGGTCGGCTCCCTGAAGTGAGCTCCTTATTCCCAACCCAAGAGGCTTATTTTAAAAAGAGAAAAAGAAAAAAAAACTTCTCAGGAAAAAAAAAGAACTTTAGACCCTTGTACCGGTAAGGTAACACAGTGACCTACAGCAAGACAGTGTTTACTGTGGCTCTGCTGGAGACAACAGCGGGATCTCGACCTACATCCTACTTACACATCCAGGAACTGGTCATTAGTTACACCCACTCAGAAAATGAGGACGTGGGTGGTCCTTTACTCCTCTTTCACAACGTACACCTTGTGTTTACTCAGTGCCCTGTAAAGTTCAAAAGACAAAGCACTATTTATAAATGCCTTTCTTTTGGCAGGAGGTGAATAATAAATCCAGACGTCCACCGGCAAAGTCCAAACCTGAAGCGTACAAACCGCACACGTGTGTGGGACACCACAGTCTGCTAAGAAAACCGGCAAGATGGAGCATCGGGCATTCACAGTCACTAGGGAAAACCTACTGCTCCTGACTAACCCCTGGCTCTTCACGCCTGCTCCAGAATCCTCTAGAGGAAATTAAATGTGGTGAGAAAATAAATGTCTTACCAGGGGAGTTTTTCATTAAAATGTCCTCCCATTTTATCTCAAGCATTTATTTTATCCAGGAAAAACTGTGAATATGAATGAAATAAAATTCTAATCTGTACAGGAAACGGTTTGGTTATCTGGTTACCCATGACCCGGGCTTTGCCCTGGCGGCCAAGGCTGTGCAGGACATAAGGTGCTAAGAACAAAGAAACCACCAAATGAAGAAACCATTCTACTATGCACTCTCAAGAGAAGTCCAGACACTTCTCTGCTATGGCTTTGGGCCAAAAATGAAAATAAAAATAAAAATACGTTGTAGCTTCTGCTTTCTATGTACTCAGCTTTTAGACAACATTCCCAATCTGAGTAGAAGAGGGCCAGCTTATTTGGTCCCACAAGCCGGGAGGCGCGAGAACACCCCTGCAATGGTGAAGTGTATTTTGGGGTCTCTGCCTGGCCCCTCACATCCCCAGGGCAGCTGGATGTCCCAGGCTCTATCTGAAAGCAACCTGCCCTGGGCATTCTTTTCAAGCATTATTTCTGAAGGTCTTTAGTAGACACCCAAGCCATTAACCCATTGTGTTTCAGAGAAAACTACTGAGTAATGGTTCTTTTAAGATGAGGAATGAATGAGTATTAAAGAATTCAGCAATATTCTGCCCCTAGTGGTCAGATTTTATACATGTATCCATCTGGAAAGAGACTATTTATTACACAGAATACAGTTTGCATCATGTTAATACTCATTAACACAACTTACTGAGTAGGTGCCTGCCAGCCAGGAGGTAAAAATAACAGACAGCGTAAGACCTATGGGTCAGATGATGAGTCCAGGCAGGCCACAGAAGGGCCCTAAATTGCACTCAGATAGTGGGGGCCCTAAAGCCTGACTCCGGCTCTCCTCCCCACTCAGAGCCCCAGGAGGCAGAGCGCCCCGGTTCCTGGGGGTCTACAACAGGACAGGGTAGAAACCAGACCTTCACCATCTGCACGTTTTTCTGGCTGCAACAGGTTTGTAATTCCTTTAACAGCTGTCAGAGGTGAGGAAGGGTGGGGAAAAGGCACTAGGTTTCACTCCTAAATCATGCTCTTTCTCTTTCTAAATCTCTCCCTTTTCATCTATAAAGTGGAATATTCACAACAGTAAGTGATTCGTAGGTTGTTATAAAGTGTAAAAGACAGCAGGAAAAGAAGCCTTCTTCCTCCCTACTACGGTCTTCACACTTCACTCAAGACAGGAGGCTGCGTCCCCCTACAGGCAAGCCTTAGACACACTGTCATGGCTTTTACTCACTGGACTGGGTTCTGAGGCGTCTTCTGCTTCTCTCCAAAACCAAATACACGCTCAAAGCACGCTCTGAAATCAACTAAAAATATCCAGAACAATATACGCAAAGCAATTCCAAAAATGTTTTCTGCAATACTTTTGGAGTTGGTCTCCAGTCTTCCAGAGTGACTTCCGTAAAAGGCAAGCTCATTTGTAGGTTCCGTGCTTTGAAGCTTCCAGGTGATCTCACAACTTTACAATTCCTCTGGACCACAGGCCCTGGGGCCCCATTCCCTGGTTTTCTACCTCTGCCTGTCTCCGACCTGCGGGGCTCTCAGAGGAGGGGCTCTCCAGAATGCAATCAGATACCCCTGACAGGTGACCCCCATCAGTATGGATTCCAGGGACTTTTCATAGATATTTCTGTGGAACTCAGTTTGTTTTCAAAAGTAAAACGAACACCACAATTGAAAAATAGGCAGGAGACCCGAAGAGGCACTTCCCACAAGAGGATATCCAAATGCCAATATACACACGCAAAGACGTTAAGCTTCAAATGGTGATGAGAGAGTTACTAATTAAAACCATAATGAAAGGCCTCTGTACAAACATCGGAATAGCCAGAACTTAAATGATTTAAACTAAACATTGGAGAGGACATGGAATGATGAACGGCACTCTTCACGCACACCAGAGGGGAATATAAACTGGAACGGCCACACTGGGGAACTGGCTGGCCGTATCTAGTAAACCGAACATATCCACGTCACAGGACCCGGCAATCACACCCACGTGCCCACACACCAGAAACACGCACTTCTGTGAGCCAGAAGACACATACACGTGAATGTTCACGGCAGCATTGTTCGTAATAGCCCAAAACTGGAAGCAATTCAAATGGCCCTAACCAATAATCGTGGTATGTTTATGCAATGGCATCTAATCCAGCCCACTGTGGATGAGTCTCACAATATTGAGGGAAAGAAGTCAGACATAAAAGAATACAAAAGTATGAGTGTGCTTTTATAACTCTCAAACACAGGCCACGTGACCTGTGGGGTCAGAAGTCAGGACAGTGGCTACCAGGGAGAAGGAAGTAACCGGAAGGAGCAGGCACAGGGGGGATTCTGGGGTGCTGGTGACCCTCTTTTTTGATCTGTGTTGGAAATTCACTAAGCTGCACATATGTAATTTGTATTTCTGTATACAGGTTAAACCTAAAAAATATCATTTTTTAAAAAAAGCAAATCCATCTAGATGCCTTGCTCTGTGCAAAGCCAAGCAGGGCAAACCAGTCCAACTGCCCACTGGCAAGAATGTATTTAAGCAGCCAGGCCTCATATAAAGAGCAAGGGACACCAGGTCATGCTGTCTCACCCATGCCTGCCCCCGACTCCATCCCTTGGGAGCCCATGATTCTCCTGGAGTTGAGACTTTCTAGGCCTTGTAACTCTCATGTATAAAAAGCAGCTGGGTAACTATGAAATACAATGTCACCCAAATGAGATACAACGAGAACACTTTGTAGACCATATGTGGGTATTCCAATATTGATTCTTAGGACATTATCGCACACTCTGGCGGATGGATTGGAAAGTGGGGAGGACCTAAGGAGACTTATGGAGATTTTGAAGAACTTTAAGTTACTTCCAAGAATCTTAGGGGCCAGTAGCATAGGTTCTTTATGAAATTTCAAGTCAAGCAGGACTTACGATACTTTCTATTCTCACAGCTGTATCCCTAGAGCTTCTTTGCAATAAACTTTCCATCATAAATAGAGCACCTTTCCTCTTCCGCTCTCACTAGGTAACAACGAACACGCTTCATTTTGAAAGTGTCACATTCCTTTACCTTTACTCTCAGTTTTGCTCTCATTCCACGTGAAGCTTCTCCTTGGCTGGCTTCATGCAACTTGCAATTGCTTAATGTTTGTCTCTTTAGATGTGTTTCTTATGTCTTGCTCTGGGTCCTAAGTTAGGGATTAAGCCTATTTGGGCAAGACAGCACTTGGAATAGCAGGCATGACCTTGCACAGACTCGGGACTCCATCAGTGTTTTGGGCCAAGCATCAGCAGCCTCATCATTCCTGGAAGTGGTTAGAAATGCAGAACCCCAGGCCCCACCTCAGACCCGATGAACCAGAATCAGTGCCTCAACGGGACACCCAGGTGATTCATGTGCGCAGGAAGGTTTGAGGAGCATCGACCGAAGTCACACAGCCCATCCCCCGGCAAACTCAGAGGCCAGGGCTGAGGTCACAGCCTTGTCCAGGTGACGGAGTTCATTCTAAACAGCTCCTGCGTGAATGGCCTCTCCCCAAACATGGGCCCATACCAATGAGCTATGATGCTCTACATATTAACTCTATTTTTCTAAACTCAAGAGTCATATTTTTTCTGGAACTTGAAGGTGGGCAGAATGGGGGCAGAGGACAAAGGAGACGGAAAGAAGGGAAGATGGGCAGGAACGTCTGATCCCATGGCTCTGTGATTCAGGAAAGCCAGGGGGAGGGAATGGAGGGCAATGTGTGAGAGCTGAAGCAGAGAGGAGGGGGAGCCCACTTAGGCAAAGCCGAACTTACTGTTGAGAGCAGGAACCCTGAAACTGGAGCACCTGGGTTCAGCTCCTAGCTGCGGGATCTTGGACACTTCACTTGAGCTTTCTGTCTCAGTTTTTTCAACTGTAAAATAGGGATAAGTAACAGTACCCACCTCTGACAGTGTGTGAATGAAAGAAATCAGTATTTGTAAAGTGCTTAGAACTGTTTGCTAGGTTAGCACATATTGTTCTCTAGGGAAATGTTAAATAATAAAAATAATATACTGACAGAAAAATTCATAAACTAGACAGTGGAGGAAAATCCCAGAAGAAAGTAGCTATCCAGCTCAACATATTTTTATTGATTCTCTCCTATATGGCAGACATGCTAGGCCTTAGGGATATGCAAATGAATGTCCCTGCCTTTGGCAAAATTCAGTCTAGCAGGATTTGAGAGCAAGGGCTATTTATGTATAAGGCACCTGAACTCAGGATTCCCCATTCATTTCTAAAAATCAACCACTAGGTAGAACAGTGGGTAGGTGGTTGGCAATGTCAGAAAAAAAATTTGATTAAAAAGAAAAAATCTACCTGGCTGGTGTAGCTCAGTGGATTGAGCGCGGGCTGGGAACCAGAGGGTCCCGGTTCGATTCCCAGTCAGGGCACATGCCTGGGTTGCGGGCCAGGTCCCCAGTGAGGGCCATGTGAGAGGCAACCATACATTGCTCTTTCTCCCCCTCTCTGTCTCCCTCCCTTCCCCTCTCTCTCTAAAATAAATAAAGGAAAATCTTTAAGTAAATAAATAAATTAATTAAAAAAAAAAGAAAAAGAAAAAATCTCATTCTGCAAAGGTGAAATTGGGACAAACGTCCATTTTATTAGTGTCAAGGTCTTTATATAAGTGCCAAATTTCTACCATCAAGGTAATCATTTTTTTAACTATTATTATAGTTGTATAAGGATTTCATTTTTTAAAGGACTTACTTCAGGAACACCCAGCTCCTTCTCAGCAGCAGGACGGTCTCCTTACTGCTACCTTAATGATAGGGTAGATTATAGTCTCAAGAATAGTAGTACTTTCTTAACTAATGAGTCATGCTGGCTTTCACCTTAGACTGTGTGAGGTCACATATTCTAGGCAGTCTCGAAACAAAGGACAGCTCACTGATACGTACCCTCTGTGACCACAGTTAGTTACCAACAGCGGTTATAGAAGGTGAGGACATTGTAGCACACACATTCACCCACCTCAGAAGTCACATCATGCCCACTGCCACACGACACCCCCACCTCCACCTTCTGCAAGGACAGCCAGTGCCCGTGAGGCCTAGCCGGTGCAGCTCCCGCCTGAACACCTTGTCTCTGATTACTTCGTGTGGCGTAGCATCAGTTTAAATGCTCAGCCCAGGCACAGCGACAAAGTGAATCATCTTGTTTCCTTCAAAGTCATTAGCCATTAAAGACCCAACCTGCCAATCTACCAAACAAAAACAAAAACAAAAACAAAAACAGTCAAACAGGAAGGTGAACAGAGCCTGGCAGGATGAAATCACCATCCTTAGGAAAGCAATCAATTCCAGTGAAGACTGGAAACTACTTTGGTTCACTGCACTTGTGGCTTTGTTAAAATTTTAAAAATAATGTTTCTTTTTTTCCCAGAAGAAAGTGAAAAGATCTGTCCATTTAATTGAAATGCAAACACAATCTCTTATTTCCTTCCTTCAAGTGAGGAGAAGGCAATGGAAACAGAACAAAAGTTAACAAGCCACAACTCACCTTGTGTACCCATGCCAGCACGGAGAGGTGATGGAGCCGACTTTCCAGACAGGTGCATGCCCAGTGCTCGCGGTGCCCTCACCAACGCTGTTCATTGGAGCCCCACACCAACCCCAGGAGGCAGCCCAGCAGGGATTACTATTGGTTCCAAATGGCAACAAGAGAAGCTTGAGGCTCTGTGAGGCAAGCTACACAGGCTCCAGGTGGGAGAATTACAGGCAGTGCCAGGAGTTACTGCCCAGGTCTTCTCCTGGCTGCTCCTCATTAACCTAATTCAATTTAACCTATCCAAGGTTAACAGACTCCCGGAAGGTAAACTAATGAAATGCCCAGATTTTCTGAAGTCAACAGCGAAGCAAATATTTTCAACCTCATCCCCAGAAACTTACCTCGTGTTGCTAATAAGCTCAATGGTTTGCACTTTAGCTTCCTTTACTTGTCTGGTCTTCATAAGAGAGAAATGTCAGGGAGAGGGGAAGGCAGCAAGGCAGGGATGGGCTGAGACCACCCCACCCAGGAAGTGCAGCAGCAACGGAGCAGCTCACAGATGAGCTTCTGGTCAAACAGAAGCTAACTGCATGAAAGCAAAGACCCAACATCTTGACTAAGAATTATCCAGACTCAGCTGAGACTAGCACAGTGACTTTATTAAAACAACGGTAATGTTCCGTGGCTGGCATGGCTCAGTAGATTGAGCACCAGTCTGCAAACCAAAGGGTGGCTGGTTCAATTCCTGGTCAGGGCACAGGCCTGGGTTGCGGGCCAGGTCCCCAGTCGGGGGGTGGCACATGAGAGGTAACCACACATTGATGTTTCTCTCCCTCTCTTTCTCCCCCCCTTCCCCTCTGTCTATAAATAAATAAATAAATCTTAAAAAAAAAAAAAAGGAACTGTGGTACTCTGAGGACCAATAAGCAAATTAATGTTGCCCTGAGGACTAGGATTCATTATCCCACTTTCCCTACATCCCCTCCTCACCCCAATCTCACCCACACAAATCAAAACCTCTTCAAAACCTGTGGCTTTATTTTATATATTAGTTGTTTTGTCCTTGCCATGGAATTTGTAGTCCTTGTGAGGAGGGAAAAAAAAGACAAATAATACTTATCATTCCAGGTGCATCATGCTAGACACTTTTCCAAGAGCTAGATGCTACTTGGATCCTAAAGATGGGAAAACTGTAGCTCAGATGTTCACTGCCTTGCCCGAGTTCCCACAGCAAATGAGCGGTGGAGCCAGTTTTCACATTCGCTCTGCCTCACTCCAAAGCCACCTTCTCCACACTGCTCAGCTCCGGCTCCGAGCGATGCACGGACCAGCTGTGTCCGCCTCGCGGGAGCTTGTTAAAACCGCAGAATCTCAGGCCTCGGCCCAGGCCTGCCAAACTAGCACTTTAACACGGTCCCCAGGTGCTTCCTGCCCATGACGTAGAGAGGCACAGATACAATACGTGGCTAAAAAACAGAAGAAATATTTCTACCGAGGGGACAGGAGCCTCAGCTCCAGCAGCATTAAACTTCCTGCGGTATATCACGACTCCTGGACCCAAATCCATTGCTTGTTTAAAGCCCAGTGCCGTGTGAACCCTGTTTAATACAGGGATGTTCTTAAAAGGCCCTGACAGACAGACAAATTAGGCGATGACACTAAAACGTCTGCCACAGTCCAATCTTAAGGGAGAAGTTCAACAGAAGTTGCCCAGTCAGCACTGCCCATTGCCCTCTGGTGGACCCAACGTGAAGCCGAATTATGGAATCAGTGTCCAGAGGGAAGTCCAGAAACACACTTTGATCTGAAGATCACAAGGCACTTGTCATGAAAACTATCCCACTGACTCTGAGCAACTTAGAACAAAACCCCCCTTTTTTTTCTTTAAAGATTTTATTTATTTATTTTCAGAGAGAGGAGAAGGGAGGGAGAAAGAGCAATGTATGGTTGCCTCTCACATGGCCCTCACTGGGGACCTGGCCCGCAACCCAGGCATGTGCCCTGACTGGGAATCGAACCGGGACCCTCTGGTTCCCAGCCCGCGCTCAATCCACTGAGCTACACCAGCCGGGCCAGAACAAAACCCTTTTAATTCAGGGGAAGGATCTTTGAATGAAAGAGTACCAGGAAAATCCTAGGAGATCCAATGACAAACAAGGATAAAGGAATTATTATTTAGGTATTTTTTTCCTGAGAGCAGAAAATTTGGCCTGACATCGATACCCTGGCTCTCTCTCACCACTTTTTTCTTATTACTCTCCTTTTTCCCCAACCACAGTGGCCTTCTTGCTGTTTTTCTTTTTTAATTGAGATATACACACACCATTAAGAGTCACCCTTTGAAAGTGTACAATTCAGTAGTTTTCACAAAGTTGTGTACCCATCACCACTATCTAATTCCAGAATATTTCATCACCCCAAAAAAGAAGCTGCATAGCAGTCAACAGTCACTCCCCATTCCTTCCTCTCCCCCGCTTCTGGCAACCACTAATGCACTTTCTGCTGCTATGACTTTGCCTGTTCTGGACATTTCATAGCGGATCACACAATATGTACCTTTTGTGTCTGGCTTTTTTCATATAGCACATTTTCAAACATTGTACAGATGCACCATATTGTGTTTGTCCATTCACCAGCTGATGGGCATTTGGGTCATTTCCACCTTTGGGCTATTACGAACAACACCGTTATGAACGATTGTGTACAAGTGTTTTCATGAATGTGTATTTTCTGTTCTCTCGGGTCTATGCCGAGGAGCGGAACTGGTTACCAAGTGCCTCTGTGTTTAACATTTTGAGGAACTACTGTTTTACAAAGTAGTTGCATCATTTTACATTCCCACCCAGAATGGAATGTACAAGGATTCTGATTTCTTCATATCCTCACCGATGCTTGCTATTATATCTTTTATATTGCAGCCATCCTGGTGGGTGTGAAGTGTTATCTCACTGTAGTTTTGACTTATTTCCCTAATGACTTAATGATGTTGAGCATCATTTATGCATTTATGGACCATCAGTATATCTCCTTTGAAGCAATGTCTATTTAAATCCTAAGCCCAATTTTAAAGTGGGTTATCTTCTTGTTTATTGTTAAGTTTTAAAAGTTCTCTTTTCTTGCTATTTTTTTCAAACTCCAGTTAAGACCCCTCTTTGTGGGGGTCTTCCAAGAACACTCTTTCCCCAAATATCCAATATTCTTCAACTGGACCTACATTTTAATGAATTTCTCTGTACCTGGAACTACTACCCTCTCACGGCCGACGAACACGTTCTGTCTCCCTTTCGTTCTCCTGCATCACCCCTCCTGTTTTCAACCCGAGTGCTGTGCCCGCCCTCCTATTCATCCACAGCTAGCTGGCCTGTGGTCACGGGCACTCACCTGCTCCCTCAGTGAATTTACAGAATCAAGAAAAGACCTTAACAATAGGTTCTTAGACCACCACAGTTCACTACATCTCACTGAGGTAGGCATGGTCCTTTCTCATATGCTCTGAAATGTACTTGTAAGCAGGCACAGGTGCAAGTCCTCACACTCTCGCTCCGTCACACCACCAAACCAAAACACCCTTTTCCTCTATACAATGCCATCCATTGTCCACAACGTTTTCTTAGTCTAGCCTCTCCATGGAGAACTTTTTAGCCACTACAGCTTAGAATGTTTTCTCTCTACTCTGAAATGAAAAAAAAAAAACAAAAACAAAAAACAAAACAACAGTAAGCACCTACAGAATTCAATTAATCAATTAATATCCATATTTAACGAATGCCCCTTACTTTAAGGATATACTAGGTGAAACCTCCCCAACCACAGATGGTGTTAAAGAACTTACTAGAATTGCTGAATATGCCAATTCAGTAACGGAGTCCTAAAAGATACACAAAAGTCCTCAGAATGTTCTGTGTTCTGGAAAACATTTAATTGAATAAATACAACCAAGGTTTTTGTTGCTGATAGTTTTAACTGCAGCGCTTCTCAGAGTCTGCAATACAACGGTGCCCATGTGGGGAATCTCTAAGACAGGAAAAGCATGATAGGAGTGCTTCCGAATTGATTTGCCCTTTACAAAAGCACACCTGTTAACAGCCAACCCAACACCGTTCTTCCGACATACTGTGGAAACTGCCGAGCTCATTCAAGTGCTGCTCAATTCTACCAGCTGGAAAGCATTGCATAGAAACCGTATTTTCTGCTGGGGTAAGGAACCAAACTCGCTTTGTTTTATCCCAAAAGAATGTCATCCATTGGAAGTAAGTCTATTAACATGTCAGATGACAGAAAAAGAAAAAAGGAACCATACATTAACTGTGTTCATAATTTTAAGAGCCATCTGGATTTCTGAAATTGGAAAATGATGAAATGTGAAAAATGTATATTGAGCAAGTACGGTACAACTCAAGTTTTAGTTAAAAAGCACCCGGTAGCAAGGCTGAGGAGAACAGTGACAACAGTGGACCAGAGAGAAATAAAGTATCCTAATGACGCCTCACAAGAGACTTAGCCAAGCAAGCAAAGATACCACGTGGTCACCTGCTGAGAACGGTGAACAACAGTGATAAGGAGAACAGCTGCCTCTACACTGGCAAAAATCCTAGCAGTTCAAAGTAGGGGTAACACCCAAAACATAAACATGAAGTTATGGGAGAGAAGTTTAAAACAAAAATGTTCCCTACTCATGTGAAGCAGGCAAAACCACTGAAGTCAGCTAGTAAAGGCTCAGACTTAAAACCCAAAGACTGTTTTCTCACTGAGTGCTGATTATACTCAGGAAGACAGGCATGGCCTTGCAGCTCACCGACTAAAACACTGAGCGCTATACCTGAGTTTTCGGATAGGTTTCTGGTTACTGATAGGTGTCTGTAGTGCTACTCATTTTAAAAATAAAAGCACAAATAAATGTAAAGCTGAGATAAAGCATGATGGTCATCTGGGACTCCATGTGGCCACAGGAACACAGGACTGTTTAAATGCTGACCTCTCTAACACGCAGTCCACTTGGGGGCTACATAAAGCTATGCCTGTGTTAGGAAGTCATCTCAGGAATCCTCCTGACTTGAGCAGGATCCGGAAGTCTCTCTGATACAAAGCATCAATGCCACAATCTAGGCCCTCCGGTCATGGTCAGCTCGCAGCCCGGAGCCATGGCTTAGGGGACAAAGAGAATAGCTTAAGGTTGGGCTGTGCCCACAGAGTGCTTGATTATAAACTAGATCACACCAAGCAGCGCTGATGAGACACCGGTGCCCCTGAAAGTCAGCCTTCCTCCCCGCTGAAGAGTGAGAAAGCATCTCAGTTACTGCCAACTCCGCTTTCCCCCAGAAGGAGTGGAAGGACTTCACCAAGTCTGACGACTGTGGGACATCTGTCCTGGGGTGCACTTCACCTCCCCCGAGGCCTGGGTAAGCTGTGCATTCAGAAAGACGCCACACTGCAATTCTTTTTAAACTTGCTCATAAGTTCTTCAGTCTTAAGGTCCAAGCTGCCAGAACTTTATGCAAACCTCCACTCCACAAATGTCTGAGATCCCCAAAGAAAGAAAGTGGGGTAGTGTGGCTTTATCAATGTCAGGATCACCAATCTCAGTTTACCCAAGAGTGATCTAGAAACCAAAGACTAAATGCTTTACAATAGGTAAAGGAGGGGAGATCTTAACTTTCTGTGTGTGTAAAGTCGATTAATTTGAAGAGTAATTGGAATTATTAAAACCGGACAATAGTCAGTGGCACAGGCGTTAGAAATACAAAATGCCTCAGGCAAGTTCCCGAAACACGCTGTCTCTGAAGTGGTGGCATTCCCAAACCACCTCGTTCTCCTACTCTCTGTCTCACCCCGTCAGTCGGCGCTGCTGTGGTGCAGTCCAGATGACTCCGATGCTCGTGTCTGAGAGCCAGTGCCCTGGGACCCGGGCAGGTGCAGAGGGTGGGGGTCAGGAGCCTGATGAAATCTCCATTGAGTGTGTGAGAGACAATCTCACCTGCTCTCGCCTTCGCTCAGCATTGACTATTTACCTCACAGACTGATCTCCCCAATGAGGGATTGAGTCCTCAGTTCAAGGTTAGAAGCCAAGCCAGAGTTCCAGCCCAGGGTCTGCGGACAAGTTCATCAACCTTGGACCTGAAACCAGGGACTAGGACTCTGAACATTGATAAGTCAATCCCGCTCTGTCTCCTAATCTGCACTGTGCCACTGTCTGCAAATAAATACAAGGACTGGGGCATCAAAGGAGATGGATTTAAGGAAAGAGAACAAAGGAAGATAAATAGGTACTCCAAAGACCTTAGCAACTAAATCTCTTGGTAAGGAGTGGGCAGAGAAGACTTAAATGTCTTGTTATAATGTTTTTAAAAAAGGGTTAAATTAAAAAAAAACCTGAGTAAAGGGCACTCCTGATACAGTAAGACATGAATAGTGCTTTAAAGTTTTCTTAGCATCTTTTATTCCCAATATCTCATCCAAGTCTCACAGCCCTGCAAGTCACTATTAGCCCCATCTGACGGAAGACAAACTGAAGTCCAGAGTGCCTAACAATCTGTCTGTCAGCTCAGTCATCCCCTGTAAAGCTACAACTGGACCGCGGGTCTGTCTGGCTCTAGCACCCACGCGCCCGCACCAGGTGGTTCCCACATCTGAAAATGTGCCCAGAGCAGATTACCCCTGGGAAGGAGCACACAGAAAAACACGCGGCAAAAATGGTGAGCCTCCACAACATGGCACTTGAGCAGCTTGTGGGTGCCCCTTTAAGAACTTAACACACAAACCCAACAGCCAAGGTGTTCAGCCAAAAAACAAAAAAAGGGAGGCGTATTTCTAGCCTCACTAGCAGCCTCGGAGGCGAGGCGAGCAGCAGCTCACTGCCAGGCTGGAGCTCCTCCGCCCGCTCCCCGGCGGGTACGACAGCTCAGCTCTGACTCGCGCGCAGGCCAAACCCCAAAACTCAAAACAAGAAGTGAAAAAAGTGGAGCCAAAAGAAATCATCAGCATCCTCCACACCCTCGCAATTCACACAATGTCGTGTCCAGGGTCCTGGAGTCCCCTGGTCCACGATCTTAAGGAGACCATCGGGACGAGGTGGACATTCTTGTAGACCCACCGGCCCTACTAGCGACACCCCCACTCAGCCCCAGAGGAAGAAGAATAGAGAGGGCAGAGGGTTCCTTATGAATTGAAGTCCTGGGGCCGAGCCCAAGGAAGATGAGACCCAGGCGCTCTCTCCCGAGGAACAGCATGTCCACCCAAACTCTCCACCTGGCTCTTCCGCCAGGCCTGTCTCTGCGAAGACGAACGGGGGCGGGGTGGCTGGGGGACGGGTAAGGAAGGTAGGGTGCTGCAAAACTAGGGAAAGGCTGGAGGAAACATCGGGCTGGCCACCTACCCCAGCCACACTGCCCCACCATGTGTCTGAGGCTCCACTCCGGCGCGCATCACCTCCAGAGCTACCAGGGAAACCGGCGCCCTTGGCCACATCTGAGGTTGGGGACGGGGCGTCGCCCTAATAAGCGCCCTACAGGCAGAGAGCCGTGCCCGCCTGGAGGTCCTACCTCAGTTCTGGCAAGAACGATTTTCCTAGAAGACGCCAGGGACGCGAAGCTCTGGGCGGTTCGTGGACTTCAGCGGGTGGGGCAGCTCGGCCCAGGGGTGCGGCGACCCATTCCGCTCCTCCGCGCTGGGGGCTTCGGGCCGCACCCTCGGGACTATAGTACCGCGGGGACAATGACAATAAAAGGACTCCGTTCTCAACTTTCTCGGAAGAAACTGCTCCGTTCCGCGGCTTGCCCAACCCTGCCCGTCTGCCGGGTCCCAGGTGTGGGGGTGGGGGAACCCGGGACCGAATCGCTCCGGGCGCTCACTAAGCCGCTGCGCCGGGGCGCGCAGCCCCCCGTCCTGCCGCCCGCCAACTTGAAAGCACCTATCCGGCGCCTGCCTACTCCTTCGGCCCCGGCGGGGTCCCCGCCCCGGCCTCCCGCATCGGACCGAGCGCCGGGAGCCCCAATCGCTGCGGCTGCTGCAGCCGCATCCCCCCTGGCCCGGCCTCTGCCTCGCCCGCCCGCTCCCCTGCGCTGGCCCTACCGTGCAGTCCGGCTCGTGCCCGGGCAGTGCCAGCGCGTGTCACGCGTCCGAGAGGCGAGGCTGCTCCCCCGGGGCTGCCCCGCGCGGGGCTCCGGGCTCCGGGCTCCGGACAAGGCTACGGTGCCGGCTGGCCGCCTCTCGCGGCTCCCGCGCGGGCTCCGGCTGCCGCGCGGAGAGAGAGGGGTGGGGGCGAAACTCCGGCAACTCCAACTCCAGGCGCCGGAGCTCCAGCTGCAGCCGCGCGCCCGCCCGCCGGCCGCCGAGTGCGAGCGCCCGCGAAGCGAACCTGCCCCCGCGGCCAGCTCTGAGCATGCCCAGTGCCGCCGCGGTCCCGGGGCGCCCGGCGCCCGACGCGGAGCTGCGGCGGGGGGCCGGCCCCGACCTCCCGCTCCGGAGCGAAGGCGGTCGGGGGCCCAGGGCAGGCCCCGCGCGGGGACGGGGCTCTGGAGCGAAGGGCCGGGACGAACACTGTGCGGAGCGCGGTGCAAGTTTCACGGGCCGGGAGAAGTTTGCCCGCAGGGAAGGCGAGCCGTTTCTGCAAGCCTCCGGCCCGGGCACGACGTATTCGAAAGGACAGCTGAGAAGACACGTATTCTCCGGGAGGGAGCGAACGGACCCAGCAGCCGGGGGTCAGCCGTCGCGCCTTCCTGCCGAGGTCGCGACCTGAAAGGGCCGCGGGGGCGAGCAAGCCGGCGGCGCGGCGAACTAGACGGAGCTGCGCGGCTCTAACCGCCCGATGCTCTCACGGAAAAATTTGGGCCTGCTTTTGCGAGGTTTTCTAATTTTCCAAGAAATGAGAGATTTAGACTATTTTCATGTAAAATATTCTGATTGTAAAGTGTTGATAATAAATTCAATTAAAAAAACCCCAAAACTTTGTACCGAACAAAACATGTCCGGGTTCTTCCCTGCTCAACCCCTAAGCCAGCCCGTCTGTGGTTTCTGTGCCGAGTGGCCACTGGGGTTTGGGAAGGAGCTGGAAAGGAACCAGGACGATGCAGATTGCCATCCCAGCGCGGCCAGTTACTAAGGGAAATGCGGTTTCAGACAGAGGAGAGCTACAGATAAACGCTGGGGCGTTCGCGAAAAGTTTTCAGCGATGTGAAACGAGGATGTGAGGACTAACTTTTGGGAAACATCATTAATAAAAAAGTACCTGAGTAGGAAGTTTCTGCAGGATCACTAAAAGTGCCCTGCCCAAGGCCCTTAAGGAGTCCAAAGAAAAAGGAAAAACCGGAAATACTAGCCTTGTCTTTATTTTAAATATTGATATTTTTCATCATAAATTATTGCATTAGTGTTTTTCAATATTTTATTAAAATATTTACCTTGATTACTGAGTTCTTTGGCATTCCCTTAAGTTTTGTGGCCTACCTGCCGTAGCCTGTGCTCTGCAGGATGTTTGATGGTGGTGCATACACCATTATTTTCGTGTGTTCAGCGTTCTATTTACAAATCTTTAGAATCAGCTTTTGGGTAATACAACAATTTAGTGAATTAAAATGTCCCTGAATCAGTTTCTGTTGCCAGCCATCTTCTCTTCTACCACCTTCCTTTTTAAAAATCTTCCTCTTTATCTCTCAGTTTCTCAGTGTTGCAGATCTATTTCAAGGTTGCTACCCCTCCCGGTGCCCTGCCCCCTCAAACAGTACAACTGCTTCCTATCTCACCCACAGCCAGGTCATCAATGTAGTTTCTGCTTCAACCAAATACCTGGGACTTACCTCAGTATCCTGTGTGATTCTCCCTGAAGGTGAGCTCATTGCTGAATTCATGGAGAACAGACCACCACTTATCTATGGAAAGCATTTTAAGCATGCAGAACTCTCAAAGAAAAAAAAAAAGCTTCGGTATTTACACAAGAAGCCTTCTAAAAGTTAGAGAAAAGAGGAAGTACCCAGCCTAGGACCTATAACAGGTTGTTACAAAGATTTGCAGAATAAATAGCAATTTCCACCATCAAAACCTGTATCTCTGTTCCACTTCCCATCATTCCTAGGAATTATTATTTTTAAAAATCACTACTTGTAAGGTTGTAAAAAAGAGCAGAACAGGATGTAAACACTTATAAGGGAGGGCACTGGTTTAACAAGTAAAATGTTTTGTCTACTTAAATTTTAAAATATTTGTTTTTTAAATTATTTTTATTAGTAGTAAATAATACATGATATTAAAAAGGAGCTCAGTGCAGAAAAGCTTAGTACAGGGAAAAAGTAAGTTTTCCTCCCCAAGAACTACTATTGTTGCCATTTTCTTGCATATAGTTAACAGAAACCCTAAGCACATAGTTGATGTCTTTACCTTAAAGTCTAATCATGAAACTACAGAACAGAAAAATACCGTATGGTTCATCTGGATGCCAAGTTACAGACTTTTAGATTACTATTCTAGAATAGAAAAGGAAAACATGGTTTACCACACAGCAAAGATATCTATGGCCGAAGTACCTGGAGCCCCGGAAGAAGCGGGCACTCTCCAGAGCCTCACTGTGCTGGCTGCTGATCGCAGGCCTCCGGCATCCGGAACTGCAGATCCAAGGTGGCGACAGCGAGAGTGGTGGTTACACTCACCTCCTCCCAAGACCAACCTGGAATTACAACTAAATTATAGAGCAATCAACCTGAATGACCAACTAAAAACCAGCTGAACAGAACTCTTATACACAAGGATTTACAGAAGAATATCCTGTAGGTAGGGCGGAGACATGAAAAATTCCAGCCCCAAATCCACAGACAACAGTTGTGAATCAGAAGGCATATCTCAGCTGCAAAGGTCCCCTCCGAGGTGTGAGGCATCTCAACCCCATGCCGGGCTCCCCATCCCAGAGCACCAGTGCCTGGAAGAGGAGACTGCATAACATCTGGTGGAGATTCCATCTGCCAGGAAGAGACAGGAGTCTGCTAGGAATGCTGCAGGGCACCCTCATAAATGATCAGCATACAAAATCTCTTTTGTGGCCACTAACCCTGTGTTTCAGCAGAGGGACAGTGGCTCAGAGCAGACTGGAGCCGTATAGGGAGAAATTGTATGGCTTCGGGGAGAGGGCTAAAGGATCAGCTGCCACTATCTCTGTGCTGACTCTCTCTCCCACACCAACCACAGATGTTGTTTTTCCTGGGTTGACCACTCCGCTCCATGGTGAGTCAGCCTGGGGGTGATGTATAAGCCCTCCCCTCCCCACTCCCTGTGGCCCCACGTTGCCAAGCCCTGCCCTGAGGAGGAATCCGCTGGCTGCGGCCAGCCTGGGCCCACAGGGGAAACTTTCTTGGAAGGCTCTTCAGGAGGCCCATCCCCACCCACCCCCACTCCATGCTTCAACTGGAGCCAGTGTTCCTGTGCAGAGCCCTTCCTCCACAAGACCAACTATTAATGTTCTAGCCTGATGCACTCTACTGGCCTCACCCTGATGACTCCCTGAGACCCTGCCCCACCACAAAAGTCTGCAGGCCCCAGGTGGGTGGTGGCTGGCCTTGATGTACCCTGGGACTTTTCCTGAGTGGCTTTAGACCCAGCACTGGCGCCAAGTTTGAATCTCTATTAACCTGGTGGATGCCACTTGCCCCCACCTGCTGACTCACTCAGAACCTGCTTTATGCAACTTACCTACTGCCAGAGGCTCTTTCAGTCACTGAGCCTAACAGACAGCCAGCAGGAGAAGGCAGATCTCAAGGTGCCTTAGAAGCCAGGTTTGGTATGTAGCTTGGCCCCTCCCACATGCACTCAGGCTTAGCAGAGGCAGCAATAAACTGTAAATTACTTTGTATCTCCTAACAGGTAGCCCAGGGCCAGTCACAGGCAGCATCTGACATTGACCTACAGTGGAGTCCCTCCCTAGAGGCTCCAGAAACAATACATCTGCTGGTGGGCTTCAGGCCACAACAGAGCATGACCCAATTAACTTCACAAGAGGCACACCCAATGGGAGGTCTTGGCTGGCACCAAACCCTGGTGGGGCAGATTCTTACTCGTGGGATCAATCCCTGCACAATAGTTCATACACTGGGGTCTGGGTCAACCCTCATAGTCAGCCACCCCACCCACAGATAGGCCAACAGCAGTCAAGACTCAGGTATGAACGGGAGCACTCACATAATGCACACAAGGGACATTTCTGGAGGGCGTGACTCAAGTGATCAGGGAGACTGTGCCATTGAGCCCACAGGACACCTACTACATAAGTCCACCCTATTGAGACTGGGAGACGTAGCAGCTCTTCCTAACACACAGAAATAAATGTAGAGAGGCAGCCAAAATGGAGAGACAAAGAAGTCTGCTCCAAATGAAAGAACAGGAGAAATCCCTAGAAAAAGAACTAAATGAAATGGAGGCAAGTAATCTACCAGATACAGAGTTCAAAACAATGATTATAAGGATGCTCGAGGAACTTGTGGGAAGAATGGGTAAAATCAGTAGGAACTTTAAGAAGAAGATAGTAAGCATTAAAAAAAAAAAGAATATAAAAACCATAAAAAAAAGAACCAGTCAGAAATGAAGAATACAATATCTGAAATGAAGAATTCACTAGAAAGAACAAAGAGTAGGTTGGATGAAGCAGAGAATCAAATCAGTAATTTTGAGGACAAAGTAGAAAAACACCTCCCAATCAGAGCAGCAAAAAGAAAAAAGAATTTTAAAAAATGAAGATAGTTGAAGGGATCTTTGGGACATTATAGGGGTACCAGAAGGAAAAGAGAGAGAGCAAAGGATCAAGAACCTATTTGAAGAAATAATGACTGAAAACTTCCCAAACCTGGTGAAGGAAAAAGATACACAAGTCCAGGAAGCACAGAGTCTCAAACAAGATGTACCCAATCAGGCCCACACAAAGATACATCTTAATTAAAATGGAAAATATTAAAGACAAAGAACCTTAAAAGCAGCAAGATGAGACATTACTGAAACACACTGCAAACAGCAATTCTCATTTTCTCCCTTTCATCTTTTTTGGTCTTCCGTTTTCTCAAAGCTTCTTTCTGCTTCTCTAATTATATTAGCTTACCCTAAGCTGTTTCAGCTTTCATAAACCAACATATAGATAAGAGACTAAAATGAGAAACCATTCCTTGGAAAAAATGGAACAAAGATGTAACCAAGTCCTTAAGGACTTGGTTACTCTGTAATAGTTTGATATTTCTTAGCCACATCTTTCTAATATGATTGTTAGTCCCTTGAGTGCTGGAAACAAGTCTTGAGGGTCTTGAATTTCTGTCACCCAAAGCCTAGCTCAGAAGAAGCTCATAAACAAATGACAGTTACAACCAGCCTGTCACTATTCAGGTGAGTCATCAGGAACAGGAGACAAATAGTTCACTACATTTTCTTATTTCTAGAGATAATGAATCTGCTATTTAGAACCCATACATATATAAAATTGCATCAGTGATAGGTTTTACAATCAAAAGGTACACTTTATAAAAAACTTATAGTAGAAATAGTGGGCAAAGGAAAGAAAGACTTTCTTGAAGAAATAATGATCAAGCTGAGGTCTTCACATTAAATCTGAAGTAGTTAAGTAGGCAAAAAAAAAAAAAAAGAAGAAGCAAAGAAAGAATTCAGGCAGAGAAAAAAGCATGTGCAAGGACACTGAGGTGGGAGGATGTATAATATGGGAGGACTCTTAAAATTCTTAACTTTAACAACTCACTAATGCCATAGACTTTCGATGTAACTCAGTATTATATAAGAACAGCTGCAATAAAAAAGCAAACTATCCTTAGCAAGAAACAAAGTAATCTGGTGTTAAGAAGCAGCATGCCATGGTGCTTCATGGGGCATGGATTTTATTTTTAAATGATTTTATTTATTTATTTTTTATTTTTTTATTTTTTTTAAAGATTTATTTTTATTTATTTTTAGAGAGAGGGGAAGGGAGGGAGAGAAACAGCAATGTATGGTTGCCTCTCACATGGCCCTCACGGGGACCTGGCCCGCAACCCAGGCATGTGCCCTGACTGGGAATCAAACCGGGACCGCTTGGTTCCCAGCCCGCATTCAATCCACTGAGCTATACCAGCCAGGGCTAAATGATTTTATTTTGAACCTCTGTTCCAACTCCTTCTTGCTCTATTACATTAGGCAAAGTCTATAACTTCTCTGAATAACAGATTCCTTGTCTTTGAAAAATGCATATTACTGTCTATTAATGGTTTTAATTGGAGCGAACACATATGTAATATATTTAGCATGGTACCTGGCCCACAGCAAGTGCTAAATAAATATTGCTATTTTCATCCCATGACCACTCATCTGGGTAACTTCAAAAAATGGGCGGGAAAAATTGAGAGTGTATTTTGCATTTCCAATCAAGCTGTTTCTAGCCGAGCTGTTTCTAGAAGCACTGATTCTGCTACAAGCAATCAATCATATTTTATCTCCACAGATGCAATGTAGCAATCCTGTTTTACAAAAACAATTTTACATACATAAAAAGTGCTTTTTAAAATATTTCCACTTTCAGCTATCCAGATGTCCTAGTGTTCCTACCTATAGCTCTATTTCTAAAGAAAAGGCCTAAGGGATAGATGAATAGTTTAAAGATTTCTGTATGTGTTTATTAAGTTAGGACTCAGTTAAGATTTACTAAGACATCACACAGATAAATAAGTTGAACAGTGACTAATTCTGAATTTCTATCACGAATAGCCAAGTATGGCTCTTCTCTTCTCTCTTGACTTGCTTGAATTAAAAGTTGTTTGAAAAAAATATCCAGAACAAAAATGGAAATATGCGAAGACTGTTTTGATCGCCTCCTGCTGCATCGGGACCTCCACCTAAACTCAGACCTGTTTGATTGTATTAAGTTCAGAGTTTGGTAGACTGAACCACCCTAATAACTCCTTCTGTTATTTCAGCAATGTTTTTGAAAGACTTATTTTTTGCTCTAAAATTGCTGTCTCCACCAAGATCCAGAAAAGCTGCCAGGCTAACAAAGAATCCCTTATTCTAAGACACAAGCAAGCCAGTGACCACACAGAGCCGCTATCTCTCCCCCAGTTTCCGTGCTGCTAGTTTGGAGGATAGAATGATGCAATCCATTCCCAGTCTGAGATGGAGAAGTCTCCTCTATCACATATGTCAGCTCTTTCTGCTCTGTTTGTTATGGTCCCTGACAGTCCCAAAAGACTGACAGTGAAAGAAGCCCGTGTTGCTCTGTCTCCAGAAGTTCTCCAAGACAAACAGACTGCCCAGCCGTAGATGACTCTACAGTTTCCCAGTGTTGCTGCCTCAAATTGGCAATGTGCGGTGCAGTCAAGGACTTTATTACTCAAAGTGCACTTCTCAGACTAGCAGTTTTAGCAGTCCTGGGAACTTGTTAGAAATGCAGACTTCTGCCTACCCCAGACCTGGTGAATCAGAACCTGCGTTTTTACAAGGCTGCCAGGTGATTTGTTTGTACATTAAAGTTTAAGAAGCACTGTCCTAGGGTACCCAGCAGAGAAAGACAAGGAGAAAACAAAAGGCATTTTAAAGGTAAAATATATTTCCTCTGTTCTTGATGCCCTTCCTCACTCCAATCTCCAGGCCCTATCTCCACAAATCTAAATCCCATCCTGCGTTCCTTTGAGCTGTCTGAAATGCCTCCTCTGCGAAAATCTTTACTGAGGTATCAGCCGGAAATGTCTCCCACTCATTTACCTGTCTTTTCCCTTTGGACTTTATTACGATCTGTTAACACTGTACAAGTACGTTTGCATGGATCTAATCCATCCTGCTTGAGGCTTGAGACTTGCTGGAAACTTCTTTATATCCTCTATAGTGTCTAGCCTAGGGGCCTTGGAAAAAAGACTATTTATTATGAGGGAGAAAGATATTAACCAAGTAGCTAGATAGGTATAAATTACGACTTGTGCGATGAAACGAGGGTATTAGTATACAATAGGGGGACCTAAGCGGGTTTGGGGAAGTGGATGGTTGTCAAGGACAGCTCTCCGAGAAAGTGAGGAGAGAACCAGAGTTAGTCAAGGGAAGACTGGCGGACAGCATGCCAGGTGGAACACAGCAGGAGCAGAGGAACAGAACCGCAGCTGTGGGAAAGGGTTTGATGCCTTACAGAAGCAGAAGAAGGACCAGAGGGATGGGAGCACACTGAGTGAGGAGAATGGTGCACCTTGAGGAACCAGATCAACCAGTGCCTTCAGGATGTATCCTTCTCATCCTGGAAGCCATTGAAACTTCTTGAGTGGAGGAGTGATGGGGACCTATTTACCTTTTAAGACCATTTTGTGTTACATGGGAAATACTTTTTGAAATTAATCAAGACTAGAAGGGAAACCACTTTGGAGACCATAGCAGTGTCCAGGGTTAGAGAGAAGAAAGTGTTTAGACAGGTTTAAAACTGGAGAGATGAGAAAAATAGAACATATTGAGCTACATTCTTGAGGTGAGAAAAATAAAATTTACATGTCCTTGAGAGTAGGGATGGAAACATTAACTGCAATCTCCCCGTTGCTTCTTTAAACCACTGGGTGGGCGGATGGTGTTATGCACATATTTGATACAGTTGGAAATTTAGGAATGCAAGTTAAAAATCCATTTTGGATGTGAAGTTGAGATTTGTCAGAGAACCAAGTAGAATAATCTAATAGACAGTACACAGGTTTGGTACTCAGAAAACAGATCTGGTTGGAAATTAGATGTTTCAGAGCCATTAGCATTTAGATGGTGTTTGTATAGAGTGAGTACAGAATAAACAGGGGTGGGGGGAAACTCATTTTCATCCCCAAGGAACTGCAACATTAAGAAGCTATCAAAGGTGACTTCCAGGCTGTAAGGACGGTGAATAATTCTGAAGCAAAGAAAATAGATTTTCAAGAAGAAAGATGTGGTTCAGCTGTGTGAACACTACTGAGAGGCCAAGCCAGGTGACGTGTTGCTACAGATTAAAAAATAGTTGTTTTATTACAGTGGTGGTTTTAGAAATATATTAATTTTAATAATGTTTAAGCTTTATTTAGGAATGAAAACCTAATTAACGTCTAATTATTATTTTTTTTTAAAATTTAGCCCAGACAATGTGGCCAGTAGTTTTTTTTTTTAATTTTTTATTTATTTATTTTTTTAAAGATTTTTATTTTTATTTATTTTTAGAGAGAGGGGAAGGGAGGGAGAAAGAGAGGGAGAGAAACAGCAATGTATGGTTGCCTCTCACATGGCCCTCAGGGCGACCTGGCCCGCAACCCAGGCATGTGCCCTGACTGGGAATCGAACCGGGACTGCTTGGTTCCCAGCCTGCGCTCAATCCACTGAGCTACACCAGCCAGGGCGTAACGTCTAATTATTTTTGATAACTTAATTTCAACAGGATAATTAGTACCTCTGATGTATCAACTTCATCTTGATCATCAAACTCTTCGTTAATCATGATTTTTGCATCTCTCTATAGTCACCTTATTTTTTAAAATATATTTTATTGATTATGCTGTTACGGTTGTCCCATTTATTTTCTCCCCTTTATTCCCCTCGGCCCTGTACCCGCCTCCCACCAACATTCCCCCACCTTAGTTCATGTCCATGGGTCCTACATATAAGTTCTTTGGCTTCTCCGTATCCTATACTATTCTTAACCTCTCCCTGTCTATCTTGTGCCTACTAATTATGCTTCTTATTCCCTGTACCTTTTCCCCCATTCTCCCTTCTCCCCTTCCCTGCTGCTAACCCTCCATATGATCTCCATTTCTGTGATTCTGTTTCTGTTCTAGTTGTTTGCTTAGTTTGTTTTTTTTTCATTTTTGTTTTAGGTTCAGTGGTTGAGAGTCGTGAGTTTGTTGACCTTTTACTGTTAATATTTTTGATCATCTTCTTTTTCTTAAATAAACCCCTTTAACATTTCATATAATAAGGGTTTAGTGATGATGAACTTCTTGAACTTGACCTTATCTGGGAAGCGCTTTATCTGCCCTTCCATTCTAAACGATAGCTTTGCTGGATAGAGTCATCTTGGATGTAGGTCCTTGCCTTTTGTGACTTTGAATATTTCCTTCCAGCCCCTTCTTGCCTGCAAGGTTTCTTTCGAGAAATCAGCTGATAGCCTTACGGGAATGCCTTTGCAGGTAACTGTCTCCTTTTCTCTTGTTGTTTCTAAGATTCTCTCCTTATTTTTAATCTTGGGTAGTGTAATTATGATGTGTCTTGGTGTGTGCTTCCTTGGGTCCAATTTCTTTGAGACTCTTTGAACTTCCTGGATTTCCTGGAAGTCTATTTCCTTTACCAGATTAGGGAAGTTCTTCTTCATTATGTTTTCAAATAAGTTTTCAATTTCTTGTTCTTCCTCTTCTCCTTCTGGCACCCTGTAGAGTAAGTGGAGGAAGGCTGGCTTCCTCGCCCAGGTATCTGGGTAACTAAGGGAAGCGGTGCTCCCATAGCCCTGGAGGGGCCTGATAACCTGTGTTCTCATAGCCTTCAGACTGGATCTGATAAACTGTTCCCATAACTTAAAGTGGGCTCGCATGTGCAAAACTATGGCATGTTATTTAAGGTTTTAGCAGTTTTCCGGCTTTGCTCCTCTCCAGTACTTAAACAGGTAGGGGCTTCCCACTAGTTAGGTATGCAGCTTGTGGCATGCATGGTTCGCCTACCCATGAATAAAGGCATGCCAAGCATCTCCAAAGCTCCATGCATTTCCTTCCATCTCCTGGAGGCAAGAATTGATCTGCCCAACCTTGATTGGTTGCAACCCAAACCCCTATGATTCATATGTTGAAACACTCAAAGTGGTCCTGGAGGTTCCTAAACTTCTCATTCTTCTGAATTCTTGTATCTTCATTGTGTTCTAATTGAGTATTTATTTTTCCTTCTGGTCCAAATCATTGATTTGAGTCCTGGTTTCCTTCACATTATTGTTGGTTTCCTGCACATTTTCCTTTCCTTTACTTTGCATAGCCTTCACTTCTTTCTCTATTTTGCAACCATACTCAACCAATTCTGTGAGCATCCTGGTTACCAGTGTTTTGAACTCTGCATCTGATAGGTCGGCTATTTCTTCATCACTTAGTTGTATTTTTTCTGGAGCTTTGACCTGTTCTTTCATTTGGGCTGTATTTCTTTGTCTTGGCATACCTGTTACGTTGTGAGGAGTGGAGCCTTAGGTATTCGCCAGGGTAGGGCAACCCATGTCATTGCGTTGTAGAGCTGTCTGTGGGAGAGGGGTCTGAGAGGGAACAATGCCGCTTGCTCAGCTCTCGGCTGGCTTTCAGTCACTTCCTCTGCTACCCACAAGCAAATTGGGCCCTTCTGGTACTGATTCCCTAGTAGGTGTGTTTATGCACATTCTAGGACCCTATGGGTCTCTCCAACAAACTTTCCTGTGAGGCTGGGAGTTTCTCCTGCTGCCGCAGTCCCTGCTGATTTTTATAGCCAGAGATTTTAAGGATTTATTTTCCCTGCATTGGCACCCGGGGTTGCACAGTCTGTCTTGCTCCCTGGTTGTTCCTCCCCATTTAGCTGCACATGAATGTGGGACCACCTGGTCCACCAGCCGTCACCTTGCCACGAGTCCTCTCCATGCCAGCTGCAGGTCTCCGCCCCTCCTAGCCGTCTGGATGAACGTTTCTTCTTTAACTCCTTGGTTGTTGGACTTCCATACAGTTCGATTTGGGGGCAGTTCTGGTTATTTTTTGTTTTTAAATTTTTTGTTGTCCTTTTTTTGGTTGTGCAAGGAGGCAAGGTGTATCTATCTACCTCTTTGTCATCTTATATATTAAACAGTTAACTCTCTTATCCCCAGTCTAGGATTAAATCTTCACAAGTTTTAAACCTGGCCAGCCCTCCAGCCTAACGGCACAAGTGCTAAATGCATAGAGCGCCTGCCTTATAGACACCACGTAAAATGTACTTGCTTCATCTAAGGGTGTTTGAATGATCTATAACAAATAATCTATTTCTTTCTTTAAGTTTATTTATAAAAATTAATTAAAAAGTGTCCCTTTCCTTAAAAAATACTGCCTTATTCAGGTAAATTCTGGTCTTAATTTGACAACTATAGATATGCTTTAGGCAAATACAACTGAAAATACCTGAACAAGATGATATCTTATTTCCTTTCTGATATTATATTCAGGAACTTAAGAAAGGAAGTGATGGTTTGGACAAAATTATTATCTTTCCAATTTGAGATGTAAGAGGGGATGGAGAGGGTCGAATCCCCATCCCGTACTTAGATACCTTGACTATTCATTTCTTCATAATGACTCAGAGTGTCACCATCCTATGGTACTCTTGAATAGAAAAAAGAAAAAGAAAGAAAACTCCAAAAGAACTAGCCTCAGCAAAACTGGCAGGACTCCTTTCATTTCTCCTAACTTTCTACCTTAGGCTTTAATTATACTGCTAGATAGTATTCTCGGCTCAAGCACAAATTCTTCTGGGCAAGAATTCAAATGTATGCAGATTGTCTTTTGAATCCCACTGCAGCTCTGTTACAGTTACCGGAACCCATCCAAAGCCATTTCCATGCTGAATGTCTTATGAGACAGGATAGATTCCCGTGTCACTTACTCGTATTCTTACTCTTCAACTCCTCTTTTCTGTATCATCGGGCATATTCAAATAGGCCTCAAGAAAACACGTCGTCGTTTTTCTTTGTATTATAGATAACACAGTATAACCTACATAGCGAATAAAGGGAATACATGGGAATGTTGGGGAACTCTGGCAGCTGGATGAAGGACAGTAGGTGAGGGTGTATTTACAGATTTTACACGGCAGGTGTCATGGTGCCAAGAGATGAGAGCTTTTTAGGGAATGATGATTGTATTTTTTCCAATAACATTCTTAGCTCTTAATTTTCACCTAGAGAGAATTAAATGCCACCACATTTCACTTGCATGTCTCCTTTTACCTATTAGAGGAACCCTCCCAGGTCATGGAGGGAAAACAGCTCTCTATGAATGGCTGCCCTTTTATCATAAACCAGCTTCTTTTTGGGAGAAACAGTAAACTGCTTTGGGTTGCTGTGAAGTTGTCTAGTTGAGTGAACAGATATTTTTCATCCTTCAGAAAGCTATATTGGTAAACAAGCATGCCTGTTAGGACAGTGTGATCCTGGCCTCATATTTGGGCAAATGGTTCACTTAGTGGGATGGATTTAGTGGGACAGGAAAGAAGAAAAAGGGAGACTTATAATTAATACAAAACAGAATGTGAAAATGCCCATCTGAAAATTGACTTAGGGTTTCTTTCAACTCCAAATTAAAATCTCCTGTTAGAGAGTTTTCCAAGTCATGAGTTGTGGGTTAGTTACTTCCCAGTCTCTGATTTGTTTACTCTGATAACTAGGAATATGTTTAATCAATAGTCAGTCACTTTCCCTCCCCCTTGGGACAGAATATACTCCCTAACTCTTTGACTCTGTTTGGCCATGTGACTTGCTTTACCTAGTGGAAGTGAGAAAAGGCTATAAATAAAATGTGCTTGTGTAATTTTATTTCATGTTTATGTTCCTGTCATGAGAAAAGCATGCCCCAAGTAGACCTGAATTCAATCCAAAGCCTGGAGCCATGTCTAGCCATCCTGCTTTCTGAAGCGTAACTTCCCAGCCAGACCAATCCAGATCAGCAAAGTAATATTTGCCTGCAGATTTATGAACATTTAATGTGTTTTTTTGTTTTAGAATAATTTGTTATGCAGCATCACTGTGGCAATAGCTGACTGATGCATATACTTAGAAGAAACATGGCATAAACATAAGCTCAGAAAAGCAACTTATCTAGCTTAATAATTTCTCAGTCTCGCCATGAAGGGCATAGCAGCAAAATTATAGTCGTGTCATTTAGTTTTAAATGAATTGTACATCTCTGTACATCTCTTTATAAAATTAAGCTCATGTAAAATATATCAAATTTGAAAATAAAGTCATTTAAAATTAATAAAGTCATTTTATTTTCAAATATTTTTCACAGAACTCTCCACTACAAACATTCTTAATAAGGTGGTTCTGTGTGAGTAGCGGAGCTCAATAATATTATTGACGATCAGTTTTTCAGTGATACATCCATCCATCCATCTACATTTACTTTTTTTAGTTTATATTTTCATCTAAGAATAATGTAGTAGGTCTTATGTAATTCATATAAGACATTAGAATTAGAAATGTATTATTTACATTTTCTGTATTTGAATTACATAAGAAATCTATGATCATTGTAGAAAAATTTGAAAATACATGTAGACAAACAAAAAACCCTACATACATGCACCACCTAAAGATAACCTTTGCTCAAACTGTTCATCTTCACAAAATTTCTTTTCTGTGTGTGCTTGCATGTATGTATTTTTATATACATTTAATTACAATGGACTCCCACGATACATAATGTTCTATAAACAGCTTTAGTCATTAACTGTTACATTGTAACTTCTCTCTATGACAATAATATAGAACTACATAATCATTTTTTAAAGATTTTATTTATTTTTAGAGAGAGGGGAAAGGAAGGAGAAAGAGAGGAAGAAAAATGTCGATGTGTGAAACAACAATCAGTTGCCTTTCACATGCCCCCACTCAGGACCTGGCCAGAAACCCAGGCATGTGCCCTGACCAGGAATCAAACCTGCAACCTTTTGGTTTGTGGGACAACGCCCAACCCACTGAGCCACACCAGTCAGGGAGAGCTACATAATCATTTTTAATGGCTGTCTAATATTAAACAGAATACATGCTCTGGGGAGAGGGATGTGGGTGGAGGTGAAAGAGAGTATAGGGGGGATAAATGGTGATTAAAAAAAGAAAGAATACATGCTCCATAATTTGTTGACTAGCCCCCAATCTTTAGATATTTAGGTTGTTTTCAGGGTAGTTTTTTCCCCATTATAAATAAGCCTTGAATGAACACTCTTATTCATGTATTTTTCTCACTTTTCAAATTATTTCCCTAGGATCAATTCCTAGAAGTGAAATTGCTAATGTAAAAGATATGAACATGTTTAAGGCCCTTGTCAAGATAAGTCCCAGAAAGGAAGTACCCATTCACATTCCCTGTAGCAGTAAGACTTGTATCACATTCTTCAATAAACACTTGATGTTCCTTCTGAAAGAGGATTTTCCCTCACTTAGTTTCTTCTGTGTATCTACTACCTACTCTATTTCCACTTAGAACATTAGAAAAAGGCAAAATAGAAAATATTTGCCCCTGTGATATACAAAGAAAGAAACCATGACTTAAGAAATGTCTTGAATGCCTTAAAGTAAGTAAAAATAATCATGAAAGCAAAGCAATCTTTTCTTTAGGAAAAAAAAAGTACTCTTAATTTTGGCCTCAATATTGTTTGGAATAATAGCTAACAAAATCGTAACTGTTTACAATTATGACATTAAATGGGCTTTTGGAAATGAGTCATCTTATACACATTGGGAGTTTTATGGTTAGTTTAATGTTGCTGAATTTAATTAACTTCAATTGTCACTTGCACATCATTATACTTTGAAAAACCTTCCTCAGTCAGAGAGCTCTTAGCACTGAACAGAAAATGCACAGTGCCTCTAGATTATAAGATCTATGTGACTAGTTTATTAGGTGGAGAAACAGGCATAAAGCAGTAGATTCTCTAGCAGTGGGAGTAAAAAAAATAAAATTATAAATATAAAGATGCTACCACAGAAGAAGTAAAAATTAAAATCAAGGAACATTTTCATGTGACAAACTCAGTCCTTTGCAACCACTAATAGATATCATTACAGCTAGAGACAGAATTTTAAGTCGGATTGTTGCTCTGAAGTAACAACTGGCAGGGGAATCCACCCTGTGCTCCTGCAGCTCCCAGAAATCACGAAAACACATTTTAAAAAAAGATCCTCCAAATATGATGGCATTTAAAAAAATTTGTATGTATTTTTTCAGAGAGGGGGGAAGGGAAGGAGAAAGAGAGGGAGAGAAGCGCCAATGTGCCAGAGAGGCATCAATCGGTTGCCTCTCATACGCCCCCAACGGGGGGCCTGGCCCACCACCCAGGCAAGTGCCCGGATTGAATCAGCCAGTGATCTTTTGGTTCACAGGCTGGTACTCAATCCACTGAACACACCAGCCAGGGCAAAAATAATAGTATTTTTGAATATTACAAAACAAGCTAGTGCAGTGAAGAATATATGGAAAATTGAAATTCTCTTTAAGACCAACTCCTAAGATGTCATCTTAATGATTCATGTGTATTTTGAGAAAAATTTGGAAGTTCTAATCACAAAATTAGACTTTAAAAGATTTTATTCCCAAATACTTTGACACAGATAATTTCTTAATTTGCTTTTATAGCTCACTAGGGTTTTTAGCATTTTCATAAAACTTTATATTTCAAAGTACTTGCTTGACAAAAATCACTAACAATGTTGTATTGAGAAACAACATTCTTTAAAAATAATTTACATTTTAAAATGTACTTCTCCTATTTGTTTTTCTTGCATCATGTCTCTTTGTTGGGAGTGACTTTTTATTCAAATTCAGTTCAACAAATATTTCCTGAATAACCACTCTGTAGGAAACTTTGTGTCAGAGCTTCAAAAGAACTACAAAGATAGAGACAGAAAAGCATGTTAGTGGTTGCCAGGGTCTGGGGAGAGGAGTGGGGAGTGACTGCTTTATGGGTGTGGGGTTTCTTTTCTGGATGATGCAAATGTTTTGGAACTACTTAGTAATGATGGTTGGACAACACTGTTGAATGTATTAAATACCACTGTATGTTTTAAATGGTTAAAATGGTAAATGCTGTGTATTTATCACAATTTTTAAAAAACTAGGCAGAAAAAATAACTAGGTGAGTCAATGAAGGAGAAGCACAAATATTCCGCTTCGGAAGTACAATTAATCAGAAAGATATTTAAATGTCTTTCCACTATCACTATGGATTTCATGTAGTAACAGTGTCAAGTTTAATTCAATAAGTATGTATAATCAGGACAGTCATAGGCAATCATTCTTAAACCCAAACAAGAATGCTGAAATGAGCAGTATATGGTCCTCGCCTTCAAGTAGCTTTCAGTTTTATAGAGAATAAAGATAGCTATTAAAAAATGTCTAATACAAGAGACTTCCTAAGATGGCGGCATAGGTGAATGCACCGTACCGCCTCGCACAACCAAACAAGGAAAAAAATCAGAAATTTACACATCCAAAAACAGCCAGATCTGACAGAAAATCATATTGAGAGGAAGTCTGACAACCCAGGAATTAAAGAAGATACATTCATCCAGTTTGGTGAGACGGAAGGTGCAGGGCGGAGGGAGAACACTCCGCGACCCCGCAGCGAGCAGGTGAGCAGACGGCAGGACCGCGGTTGGAGGGGCGGTCCCTGCGTGGCTGCAGCACACCCAGACGGGCCCCAACTGAAGCGCGGTCTGCGCCCCGCTCATCCGGAACCAGCAGGGCCGAGAGACCGGTGGACTCGGCAGGTCTGCATTAGTGTGCAGAGAAACCAGGAAAGAAAACAGGGCACAACCCTTCGGCGCAGAGTGAGAGCGCCTGTGGGGGTGGAGTCCGCGGCCGGAGGAACTCCCGGCCTCACAGGAAAGTTTGTTGGGGAGACCCACGGGGGATTCGAGCTGTGCAGCCCGTCCAGCAACCCCGGAGCGACCCCCGGAGCCAGCGCAGAGGGGCCTGAATTGCTTGCAGGAGGCAGTGTGGGTGTGGAGAGCGGAGAAGGTGCCATTGTGCGCTCAGGTCCCGCCCCCCAGAGGCTACATCACAGCAGAACTACCAGGAACTTCCCTGCACAGGGGATCCCCAAGACTCTGCCCCCCTTACAGTAACAGGATCACCAAGGGAAAAAAAAAATGGCCCAAAGAAAGGAACAGATCAAAACCCCAGAGCTAACCGACCAAGAGATAGCCAACCTATCAGATGCTCAGTTCAAATCCCTTGTAATAAGGATGCTTTCAGAATTCGATGAAAAATTAACGAACTTGCTTGAACAAATGAGGAGAGATCTGCAGGGAACCAATAGAGATAAGGAAACTGGGACTCAAATCAACAGAGTGGACCAGCAGAAAGAAAAAAACATCCAACCAGAAAAGAATGAAGAAACAAGAATTCAAAAAATGGAGGAGGGGCTCAGAAACCTCCAAGACATCTGTAAACGTCCCAACA
>PVJI01009582.1:0-39371 GCA_004026765.1 Micronycteris hirsuta
TTTCAGCGTCTCTGATTATGTTTTGCTTGCTTTCTGCTTTTGTTGGTTATGATCCAGTTAAAGGTGAGATCATAAGGTATTTGTCCCTCACTGCCTGGCTTACTTCACTTAGCATAATGCTCTCCAGTTCCATCCATGCTGTTGCAAAAGGTATAAGCTCCTTCTTCCTCTCTGCTGCGTAGAATTCCATTGTGTAAATTTATTTTATTTATCAATATGTTCAAGGCTATATCCCTATTGGTGACTGGAAATGGTACAAGAAAGGAAAATTGGTCCTGTGAGCAATCAGCTCCTTCTTCTACAATACGGTGGCTTTAGTGCTGGTTTGGGTTAGTAAATGCCTGAACTCATTCTGGAATGCTACACCTCTGTCCCTCATCATGTACCCAATCATTCATTCATTCATTCATGTTCTGGGTTCAAGAGGTGTGTTTATATCCAAATTCTCTCCCTTTCTTCTCCATGGCTCCCTGATGAATGGAGCACTCCGAAGGAACAATAATCTCATCCTAAGATAGTGCTGCTTTAGTAATGGAGTAGCAAGTGATGCACTGAAGCTCCATGTGTGCAGGACTTGATGCAGCACGTGAAAGAACCTTTCATTTTATAGCCACTTACAATGGGAAAGGAGAGCCACCTTCTGAAGTAGAGGACTCCAAGCAAGTGGAAGCATTCAGGGAGAGATGGGAGAACCATCAACTCCAGTGGGGTGGAGATGTGGTTTGTTAGTGTATTAAGAGCTTACTCTTTGAAGTCAGGCAGGAGAGGCTTTAAGTCTGCCACAGCCCTACCTCAAGACCTTGTATTATTTACCTAGACTGTGCTAACATCACCTGGGAGCTGCATTCCTATTAGGAATACAGAACTTGGGCTTCATCCTAAACCTGCTGAATCAGAATCTGGATCTTAACAAGGTTCGGGATCTTAATAAGGATATTCTTATGCATATTAGCATTTGAGAAGCACTGACCTAGGCTTTCTATGCCTTTGCTTGGTTATTTATTTATTTTAAAAGTGATAATAATATGTACCCGTAAGGTGTGTTTTAACAATAAATCAGGTCACTTAAATAGTGTTTCAGCAGAGTGCCTAGCAGTTGATACTCAAATTAGATGCTATTATTAGCCTCTTTGTAGATGAATCCAGCATCGGGTTGGAAACTGGATGAGCTTACTTCTACAGTCTCTCTATTACTTTAAGGCAACATGATTCTATACTTTTATTTCATATATTTTTGACATTTTGGGGTCAAATTATTACTCCAACTCCCACACCAAGAATATAAATATAGGTGGAAAATTATGTTGTATTATGATAACGTCTGTTAGGCAGATGTTTCTCCTGTCCCCCCACACTCTCGTTGTAAAGAGACTGCATTTAACATGCTTGACAGCAGGCATTTCAATTCACTCATCCATAAATATGGGTTTTGTGAGGAGTGGGAGCATGTTGGCGCTGTATTCCATCAATTTTACTTAGTCTGGGAACCAGAGATCCTCATTTTTTGCTGCTACTGAGAGATCCCATACTGTCTACACTCAATCATTCTCCAGTTGAAATTTACATTTGTCATGCCTAATGCAAAGCATTGTGTCCAGCATCATTCAAGAAAGATAAATTTAGGGACATAGTTGCTCTCAAAGAATCCACAGGAACAAAAACCCAATGGTATCACTTGTCTGCTTAAAGCCCGTTAACGATTCAATGTTGTTCTAAAAGTCCCACATGTTAACAGAGCCTAAAATCCCTACATGATTTGCCCACTCCCCTCCTCGTTGTGCATGCCCCTTTTCCTCTTATAGCAGTTGCCTATTGCTGTGTAACAAGTCACCCCAACATTGCATGCCTTAGAATCATAAATATTTATTATGGTTCTAGTATGGTTCACACAGTTTCTGTGGATTAGAAATCTGAGAGCAGATTGGCTGGGGAGCTCAGGTGGTTCTCCCTGAGGATTCTCCCTAAGGTCAAGGTTCTCATGAAGTTGCAATCAAGATGTCATCTGAGGCTGTAGGTATTTAAAGGCTTGACCGGGACTGGAGGGCCTCCTTCCAGTGGGGCAGACTGATACACTTGGCAAGTGAATGCTCATTGTTGGCAGGAGGTCTCAGTTCTTCTCTATGGGGTCCTTTCCATAAGAATACTTAAATATCCTCATGACATGACAGCTGGCATTCCCAGACTGAGTAACCCAAGAAAGAGCATGATACAAGCTGTAATGTCTTTATGCCCTGGCCTTGGAAGTCACACACTATCATTTCCAAAATATCTTAGTGTTTGCACAGATTCACTCTATTTAATGCAGGAGGAAAGTACACAAGAGTGTAAATAAGTAGACTAGATTAGAACCATCAGGGATCTTTGAGACTGACTACTATACCCCTTATGCTGTAAGTATTTCAGCGGGTCAATTCATATTGATTTCTCAGAAGCACCATGCTCTCTCTTACCCCCCAGCCATTGTACATAGTTTCCTCTGCAGGGAAACTATGTTAATAACTTCTCATCCTTCATATATTTTAGATGCCATTTTTCCTGAGGAGGCTTTCCTAAATCTTTTCCCAATCAGAGGCCCCTCTAGGTACCCAGGATCCCCCACATCCCAGCACTTTCCACATGACTGTAGTTTTCTGCTTTTGACAGTTCTCCTTGCTATACTTAAATAACAATATGATACTATTCTATTCCCAGAAACTTGCCCTGTACCTAGAATTCAGTAAATGCTCAACAACAATGCAGGATCTCATAAATAAAGGTGTGGGTGAAAAACAGAGGCGATGAGATTAGATGTATCTTGAAAATGGATAGGACTTGAATTAGAAGGGAGAAAAGAGTGGAGCTGTAGTATAAGATGTTGGTAAGCATTACTTTGAGGAAAAGTACAACACCTCTTCAATAGAGAATCCCAGCTCCTAAACTTGGTTTTCAAGATGCTCTAAAACCTACCCTCAGTTTCTCTTTTCACGCTCTTTGTTTTGCTTTGGCAGTGGGGTTGGAGGATGTGTCACTCCACCTTTGATGACTAAGGTTGAGAAGTTGTTTGTAAGATGATAGAAACACAGAGGAGAAAGAAGGGAGAGGTGGAGAACGAGAGAAGGACAGAGGGACAGCTGAACAGAGGTGCTAAAGAGTTGATACAGGTTTGATGTAGTTTGGCAATCAACACAGTGACATTCAGTGCTTCAAAGGCTCACTTGTCATCAGTACAACTTAGCTAAGAAACAGGGATATCCATCCTTGATTTGTTGATAACTCACTGTGTAACCTTGCAACAAGGCACTTCCCTACTCTGCTTTTTTCATTTTCTCTAAAAAATGAAGAGATTGGGTTAAATCAACAGTAACATTCTTTGTAGCCTAAATTTTCTTTCTTGATATGTTTAAAGCTTCCAAATGCCCAAGATTAACATCTGCACCTCCAGGTTTTAGATGTATTGCAACTAATAACACAGAGGCAATGAGTAATTTCTTCTTCAGAGCATAATGGCCTCTCAGTAGGGTCAAATGCACAGCGCTGCTTTTCATTCAGGAACACCCAAGGAAATAAAAGTATGAAAGGTCCTATGTGAAGACGTAATTTCACTCCCATTAAAGATTCAACAGGAATACACTTCAGAGGCAAAGCACTGGAAATCTGAGCCAGCGACTGATAAATTTAAACCAGCCTGTCGAGTCCACCACAGCTAAACACACGCATGGTGTCAGTCATTCAGCTGCTGACTCCTTCCTTCCTTCATTCATTCATTTCTTTCTCTTTCTCTCTCCTTTTCTTTCTCTCTCCCTTACTTCCTCTCTCCCTCCTTCATTCTCTTTCTTTCCCTCCCTCCTTCCTTTCCTTCCTCCCCTTTCTTCTTCTTCTCTCTCTCTGTCTCTCTTTCTCTGTCTTTCTTTCTCTCTCTCTTTCCTTTTCCTCTCTGAGAGGTTGGAATTATGAATGTAATGGAAAATAGTGGACATTGAGTGTTGGCTCTGAAAAAATTGGTCAAATGAAGGCATATTATTGGTTTCCATGATTAATGGAACATTTCATCCCTCAAAAGGCAGTCAATTTTCCACACTCCTCAAAATCTTACTGAGATGCTAACTATCTCTGGATCCAAAGTAAATGGGATTCATTTTTCTGGCTTTTCCACCTTGAGTATTCTCGGAGTTCTTAGAACAGCTGAAAGGGCAGAGAATAGAGAATCCACAGACCTGGATTCCAGTTTTGTGGCTTTCTTACTGAGTGGCCTTAGGCCAATTCTTTCACCCTCTGGCCTTGGTTTTCTTTTTACAGGAGTGGGAAACTTCTTCACAACAATCTTTAAATTTAGTACAAGACTTGTTGGCAGCGATGTTCTTTGTGGGACTCTCCAGTGCTCCCTGGGGTAATGAAAGCTGTTTTCATTATGTTAAAATGTCTAGCAAAGTAAACACTGGTGGAAGCATATGATGAGAGAGAAAAGGACTGTTCCAAGTCTATGCTTTTACAGACACATTAACCTCTAATTTATCTGCATTTCTTTTTGGAGTAGGGGGCTTCATGAGAGGTGAGAGAAAGCCTAGCTAGTTGGACCCACATTTATTTCACCTTTCCAGAAAAAAATAAAAAGCAAGAACCAAAAACTTCTTGGGAACTTCCATCTCTTCTTCCAAGAGAGGCAGTGACAACATGGGGTGCAGACAGAGTGGGCCATCAAGGGAACAGCTAGAGAAGACAGTGAAGAGATCATGGAGATAGGGTGAAAGCTAGAAAAGCTTTCTTCATAGAAGGCATTTAGCCCAACTACATTTCCTTATACTCTAAATTAAGTGCTATATCACATCTATCAGATAAAAGCAGAAAGAATTCTGATCATCCCGCAGTGTGGCCTCTGAAATGTTTTTCTCCTCCATGAAGTAGCTGACTTGGAGAAACAAGATTTGGATTACAGTAGCAGCTTGTTCACTCTGAGTGGAGGACCTCAGACAGGTTACTGCGTCTCTCACGTATCCATCACAGATCAACAATGTACAAGTCCTGCTGTAAGAGCCTTTGGAACAAGGCTGAATAAGACTCAGACTCAGCACTCAAAAAGGAAACAGAGAAAATAAAAAGTAAACAATGCAAAAATAAAACCACAGTGAAATAAGTGCCATAATACAAGGGAGCATAAGGTAAGAAGCAAACCTAGAGGAAACAACATGGAAAAGCAGTCCAGGAAGACTTCCTGGCAGAGGCAGTGTGAAACCTGAAAGCAGACAGGTGTCAGCCAGACAAGTGGGGAATATACATGAGTAAGGTATGGGTAGAAATGAAGAGAAGGTTGAGCCTGGTTAAAACAGAATCTTGTGGCTTGGGATGGGGTATAAAATGGCCTAACTTGGGACTCAAATGAAAAATAAAATTAGACTAGGATACTTCTACCAATATTTAGGTCACAAATCATAATAGTCACATCACCAATAATCAAATGTATGAATTTACCCTACAGGCCCTGAGACCATTGAAAGTTTCAACACAGCAGACAGGGAAAGTGCTATGATTAGACTTTCAGTCTGTTATATAAAGACAGTCTGTTTATAATTAGACTTTCTCAGTCTGTTATGTAAAGAATGGGCTGGGTGGGACCAAAGTCGCTGTATAGAGGCTGGTTAGGAGGCCAGAGATGACATTGTCTTTATCTGGGATGGAAGCAGCGGAGGTGTATTTTTGAGGTTATGGAAGGCAGAATCTCTAATATATGGTAATTGATCAGATGTGGGGCTACAGAGGGAAGGAAAGTCTTTCTCAGGTGAATGAATGAACAGCAGATCACCACTGAACCAGATTATCAAGGAAAACTTGGAGGGGGGAAAGTGGCCAGACCAATTTTAGAAGTGCTGAGTTTGAAGGGCCTGTGGAGTAAGATATTATGGTTAAAATGTCAAGCAGGTAAATATATGTCTCAGACTAAAATTCAAAGCGAAACATGGCCTTGGCTGGGTAGCTCAGTTTGTTAGAGTGTCAAACCAATACACCAAGGCTGTAGATTCGATCCCCAGTCAGGGCGTATACCAGAATTAACCAAATGTTTCTCTCCTCTCTCTCCTCCTGCTTCCTCTCTCTCTCTCTCTAAAATAAATAAATAAAATTTTAAAAAGTAAATAAATAAAATTCAAAGCAAAACAAAATTAAAAAGAGCCAGAAGGAAATATTTGGAGAATCATCAGCTCATAGCTGTTCTTGGATCTCAGCTTTAGTAAAATGGGATAATACTATTTACCTATTTATTTTATGAAGTCGACGCGTAGACTGAATGATGTAGTGAACTTTAAAATGCTTAATAAAATGAATGATGCAATACAACAGCAAAGTGTTTCTTACTAACTGAGAGCCCAGGGGCATAACTACGAATTGATTGGAGTCACTGCATTATCTGTACCAACAGCCCTCTTCTCATATTTGACCCTTGTCCAAACGAAGCTCCCTGGAGCTTAGTCTAGGTTTGCAAATAGAACCAGAGGGATGGAACTGGGTGGGGAGGAGAGAATAAAGAGGGAGGCAAAACCCAAAAAGTACCTATATAAAGATATGGAGCACTTGTTACTTGCCAAGCATTTGCTGGGTACCTACATAGGTGTTTGCTTAACTGCCAGAGATCCTGGTGAGTAGAAGAAACATTGCAGGCTTATTTGCTGCCCAAGTAGATTCCCCTCTCCCACCCTCACCAAAAGAAGACCTAAGTCATCTAGTCAGCTACATATGGACTATTGCTTTCCTGCTCAGTTGCTAAGTGCAGGACCCTTCTGGAATTCGCTTAGGGAGAAGAGCCATAACCCCCAGCGCCACTACCACCCTAAAATGGAGTGAGACTACTCAATAAACACCTTTCTTCTGCATGCTCATAACATTTTGATGAGAAGGAGGGGGTGACTAAGCCATAAACTAAGAAATGAATAAGTATCGCCAGCCCCACTCAATTATGGGGCCAGAGGGAAAGGCAGTGTCTGCAAAAGTCAAAACAGATTTTTGAAACAGTTTCTCTTCCAGCCTCTGAAAAACCTGCTCATTCAATTCCCTTTCTGTTGATGACTTTGGCTTCGGAGACAGGGCCTCTCTCTGGCTGCCCAACACTCTGACAATCCCCCAAATGTCAGGGGCTTGGAGAGTTCCTTGGGGTAAGGTGTCCAAGAAGACAAGGCTCCCAAGCCTCAGAATCTTTGCTGAGCTCCAGAGTTTCCAAAGCACCAGTCTCCTACAGAGACACTGAGCTGCAAATGTTAATTGTTGGAACTCTTCAACCACAGCCTCCTGGGGGTTCTAATAGCTTGGGCTCCTTCTCTGCTGCCTTATAGTGATTAATTACAACCAGCCAGCCAGGTTTTATGAGACCCCACCACCATAGTAGTCCCAACTGGCTTAAGTTGGCCATTTGGAACCTAGACTCTGGGTGCCCTTCTCTAGCCTACCACAAAAGGAGGTTTTATTATAGAAAAGGCATTCCCATTCCCTTGTCTCTTCAATTTAGGATAGATGAGGTGTGTTAAGGCAGGAAGTGTCATTAACAGGCCCATTTGGTCTAGGCCATAGTTGCAATCCTGGTTCTGACCCCAACTGCTGTGTGGTCTGGTAAGATAACTTCTCTTGTCTGAGCTCTAGCAGCCCTCAGAGGGGTTACGGGGAGATCCGTCTTCTATTACATATTAGACGAAAGGCAAGATGCTTGACAAGCCACCATTGACTTCTTCTTCTCCAAAGCTATGTGTAGCATTACATAAAGTAGGCAACAGTTTATCACAGGACCTTTGAGCTAGCATGCACATTGTAAGAGTTGTAGTTCACCACACATGTACGTATTACCCATCTCTATGTTTTTTGTTCAAGCTCTTTTCTCTGCCTAGAATGGTCCTCCTTCCAAACAGACTGGCAGCATCACCTCTTTGACCTGAAAGTTCAGTGTCATCAGAAAGTGTCCCTTCTCTGTGTTCCAAAAGTATCCTCCAATTACCCCAAGTATATGCCTCATTACTTACTGCTTCAGTTTACCATATCTCTTAATCTGTTTCTCTCTGTTGCATAGAGAAAACGTGCAGTTAATGCTTGTTTATTTGAATAAACTTGGCTAATTTCAAGAATAGACCACTTTATAATCATAAAATAACTAACTTGAGTAACCCTATAGTGTTTATAAAGTACATTGACCTGTATTTCCTCATGTGAGTTTAATGGCACCTCTATAAAACAGACAGTATTAGCCCCATTTAATACATATAGATACTGAGCTTCTTAATTAAACTTATAGAGCAAACGCATGACAGAATGGGAATACAAGTACCAGTATATCTGTCTCTAGTGGCAGAGACCTTCCTTCAAGGGCCACTCAGAAGTACTTCTAAAGGGCAAATGATTATAACAAAGGTTTATTGACTGTCTACTATACGCAAAGCACTTGCTAGGTGTGAGGAGCAAAGATGAGTATGACTTGGGTCTCTGTCCACAGAGAACTCACAGCTAAATGGATAAAATTAATTCAAATAGAATTTGTCCCCCTACTCAACTCTCCTTTCCTGAGAGCCTACAATGTTCCAGGCATCAAGCAACACAGCTGTTATAAAGGAGTTGACGCTACTGGAAGAGAATGTGAATTAAATCTTTGTGAAATCCAAGGTATATCATATGGATTATACCTTTAGATAAGTATGAATTTTATTAAATGAACATATATTTATTTGTATGTTCATCTATTTGCATATATATTTATTTGTATTTATTTGTATTAAATGAACATATATTTATTTACCAAGGAAAACAAGTTGGGGGGGAAGAACAAGAGAGAATATATTGCTCACCTTTTAATCTGTTTATACATCTGTTATTTGCAATTAGTTTATCATCTTTAATCTATAAGCCAAAGAGCAATACAGATAAATTAGTGTAGGATTTCAGAAGAGATAGAGGGTATACCTATCTGGCCAATCAGTGAAATCCTCATTTTACTTGGAATTTATGATGCTAAGTCTTTGAGTAGTTCTTGACAAAGGGATTCCTAAGGTGATCTCTGCAAAGCCATAATTCCAAAAAAATATGATCAGATAGTTTCAGTGAAAACATTTTTGTTTAAAATTTTAAAATAGGAGAAAAAACATTGGTGATACAGTAGTAATTTTCGTGTTTAGTTTTTTGTTTGTTTCCCTGCAGGACACTTCAGAACCTTCAATAAGCACTTTTATTTTATGTATTTTACTTTATCATTGTTCTATTACAGTTGTCCCATTTCCCCCCTATTTTGAAGTAATGAGTAGAGATAGAGAGGGAGAGACTATTTAGGATATCTCAGAAAGCATTTTCTGACAGCAAGCATTGAGACTAGTGTTCCCCAGAAAAAAAAAGTTTTTGGCAAGTATTTCCCTCTAGAGTCTTAATATCGCTGTAGCTCCATTTATGAAATGTTGGTCATTGCTTAGGTGAGACAGGGCAAGAATGAGAAAACAGGGACTCAGATGATGCAGCAGTTAAGCAAATGCAGGTCAACTCTACCTTAACATTGTCCCTTCTGTGGACAATAGGGACATCCCCTAATATACGTACAAAACAGTTCCATCTTGCTTGCAGCCAGGAAACCTTCCTCGGAAGGTTAAGTCATGACTGGGATTTGAGAACCATCATCTCCATCCCCACCCAGCTTTAACAATGGAGATCACTGTGATAGTGTCTCCTTAGTCACGTGGTCACTTTGAGGAATTACAGATCTGTCTCCATTCTGAACCACGAGGGAACCAGCATTTGTACTGGAAATAGCATGGTGTTTAGAGTCAGTTTCCCCATCTAGCAAATGGGGATAATAATGTGTTTTGTAGGGTAGAAGGGAGGATTACATGGGCTCCTTCATGCACAGAATCTAACAATGCTAGGTACATTGTAGGCATTCAGAAACAGAGGCCATTGTTAGCTGGTACTTCCACTAGAGGTTGAGACTCCTTTAGCATTTTTCAAGATGAAGCACCATCTTCTGACTGGACAGAGCAATACAATTTAAAAGCCCCTGCTGAGAATGGAGGTCCAGCATTCATCTTCAGTCATTAATACATGCCCTGGGGGATGCTTGGGATTGGAGATGGGAGGGAGGGGGACTGTTTTTCTTTCTTGATTGAGTGTCTTTTTAATCCTAACCTATTCTGAATGTCATGGAGAGTTAATGAAGACATGTTGTACACCCACTGCAAATGCAATAAAAGAGAAAGTGCAACCAATTTTACCACTGTCTGAGTAGATTAAATTCTCAGCTACACTGCAAGTGCAGGGGAAGAATTGAGAGCTGTGTTAGGAGACAGATGGGGATATTGCTGGTTACAAAGGCAGAAAGGACAGCGGAGGATCCTCCTCTGTCTTTCCATATCTTCCCTGCTACTATTTCTTCCTCCTTCAACTACCATTTCTGCCACTGGCTAGGGATAGGGGGTGAGCACAAGGTGTCTGCACCAGATCGTAAAGTCAGCATAATTCATTCAGTCTTAATAACATGTACTGACGTGAACCCCAGCTCATGGGGTCCGCGGTGTTGTGGCTGAGACGAGACAAATTCACAGGACTACCGAATCCTGTGGAGGAAAAGGGACAGCACCTTGACCACTCTCAAGAGAAGAGCTCCCCTACCCTTGCCTTGACAGGCTTTTATTGCTCTTCTGGGCACATTACTTTAAGGATGGTCCTCATTTACTATGGACAGGTCCGCTTTAGGTGGTTACCTTTTACAGAAAACAAAGGAGGGGATGTTGCTGATTACATCAAAAAAGAATGGTATTTGCAAATGTAAAGGGAAAAGTGGTTGAACTTGTTACACTCCTCCTTGGAAGGTTTAGCATAGATTTTAGGAAGTTACTTTAAAGGTATGCAGTAAACATTTGCTGCCTCAATTTAGGGTGAGGGAGTTTTAGCAAAAAGCAAGCCTCAAAGCGGCCTAGGTACAATGCAAGCCTGATTTCCCATGGGAGAACCTATCCGTGGGTGTGGGTCTTGTGTACCAGACCTCACTTTCCATTGGCCTTTCTGAGTGGGAGCTGGGCCCATGCCACGCAGAACAGTGTCCTATAATGTACAGAGTGATAATGTCTGCTTTCCTGCCCCCCACCTAGCAAGCCTGCCATGGATAATCTAAAAAATAAAATCAATACCTATTGCATCAATATTTTTTGGTGCTCAAACCTGACTTCAGATAACAGATGTGATGTTCTTCAGTTTGGTGGCCATTCACAGCACTTGACATATCCAACTGAGAACAATCTCCCTGAGTTAGGGCAAACCATATGACCTAATGCTGAGGATCCCCCCACCCCACTCCCCCTCATCTCTTATGCATATGATACATCTGAAAAATGGTTGAATGTTTTCCCCCAGCAAGGCTGGGTACTCCTTCTTTCATGAGACATTACTTTGGAGGGACCCTGAGGGGGTGGCTGAGGAGGTTAAGAAACTCTGCAGAATTGTTTGAAATCTTCTAGAGAAGAGTTTACTACATAAATCTTAGCAATTATGACTCTCTTTCTCTTAATGAAAGAAACAAAGAAGAATAAAATAATAATAAAACAAACCCTAGAGTAATTTCTACAGGGTGACTATAAAATGAGATTTTTTTCCAGAGGAACAAAGTGATCTCCATTTTTAGGGAATATTTAGTTCCCCTCTGCTCTTCTAGAAAGAATCTGGTATACTTCAGACCAGAGTAGACTGAGTCATTAAAAGTGATGGCTGTGCTGTATGCCCAAAGCAATCCCCAAACAGAGCACTGCAGTTAATCAGACAAGGAAGTCTCTTCAGAAGAGGAGTGGATGTACAGTTATAATCTGGTGCTCTTCTGCACAGGTTCAAGAGTCAAAGAGAGCTGAGTTAAAATTTTGGCTCCTTTCTCATTCAACTTACTTAACCTCTCTGATTCTCAGTTCCTTATTTTGTCAAGTAGTGATGATAAATATAACATATAGCCCTTCCCTTATGTGAGCTTATTTGTTTGATATTCTTTTAAAGAGGACTGTAATGATTAATTTACTACATCCATGTTGACCTACAGTATTCAGTGTTTTACTACTCCAGTTCTACATGATAATAAAAGTATAGGAGGTCATTTCCGTGTCAGTTATTCTATGCACATTGTTCCCTTGAACTCTCTACCTTGTTTTGAGATATGAGACACACAGTGAGAAGCAGATCCCATGAAAATCAACTATCATATATTAGATCCCAGAGTCAGTAAGCTGCAGAGAAAGAAATCAAACCTAGTTCCACCCGCTCTAATCTCTTTATCATTTTCATCTCACAGTGCTGTCCTAAACTGGAAATTTACTTTCGCTGGAAATGTACTTCTTTCTTTATTCTTTCTTTCTCTTCTTTCCTTCCTCCCTTCGTCTTTTTCTTTCTTTCTTTCTTTCTTTCTTTCTTTCTTTCTTTCTTTCTTTCTTTCCTTCTTTCCTTCTTTCCTTCTTTCCTTCCTTCCTTCTTATTATTCAAAAAGTATTTATTAAGCAGAATTTGGGAGCCAGATTAAATATATGAAAGCATTTTAAAAACTAAAGTTCTGTGTAAGGTGTTACCAGGTTCTGAAAGCCTGTCTGCTTTCCCTGATACTGAGTGGAAACCCAAGCAGATTGCGAGTCTCTGATTTCCATATCCTATGTCAAACAAAACAAAATGAAGACACACACACGCACACACACACACACACACACACACACACACACACACACACACACAAACCCTACCATACCATACATTATCTCTTCCAAACAAGCCTCCTCTTCAGGTGCCTCCAAATCCTGTCCCCCAACCCCCCACCCCCTGCCCTCACCAGACTGGAATAGGTTACCGCTGGCTAAGATCATATCTCCTAGACATCTAGGGCAGGCTGATAGAGAAGCAGTGCTTAAATAGAGTCCAGAGAGAGAATGGAAGAAAGAACTCAGAGTGGGTAGGAACTATAGTTTTTATAAAGTACTGCTGTACCTGAGCCGGGTAATCAATGTCAACATCAGCAGCGTAAATCGTTTTGATCATGTAAAGCCTTACTGTTATGTAATGAGGATGACACATCACCTTCCCAAAACTGGTAACTCCAATCTAGTCATGAAAAAAACACCAACTACTAATTTATAGACCTTCTACAAAATGCTTGACCAGCGCTTATCAAAATTGACAAGCTAGGGAAGTCTGAGAAACTGTCACAGCAGAAAGGAGACTAAAGAGACATGATAATTAAATGCAATGTGGTATCCTGGATGAGATCCTATAGCAGAAAAAAAGACATTAGGTAAAACCTAAGACAATGTGAATAAAGTATGGATTTTAGTTCATAATAACGTATCACTATTGGCTCATTATTTGCAGCAAATGTATCGCATTAAGTGTTAAATAGTTAATAATAGAGGAAACTGAATCTTTACTATCTTTGCATTTTTTCTGTAATTCTAAAATGGTTTTGAAAAGTAAAGCTTATTTTTCTAAAAAAGGTACTATTGAGATACAAAAGAATATGGAAGCCAGGAAAGATTTGATTTACGGATAAGCAACCCTTTTATTATCCGTTTAGGTACTGTTGTCCCTTATTCTCTCTCGACACTGAAAGGATTTACTTCATTTCACTTGTGGCTTGTCTGGATCCAGAAAATGCTTTAAGAAACTTATAAGAATATATAAAAATTAAAACTCAAGAAGCTGTTATGGGGTGGGAATCAGATGGGGAGCAGTTTGGCTTTTAGACAAGCTTTGGAAGTCAAATGGATCTGTGTTTATGCTCTGCTCCTTGGTGAAGTCACTTAACATTTTGTAGCTCTGTTTCCTCGTTGGTGATGTGTGCTTAATACAGTCAAGATGCTGTATGCAATGTTGTAAGCATCTTAACAGGTGAATACTTAACAAATACTTTGGGCATAGTGGCATTTCTGTGGCTGAATATCTCAGAGATATTGCAGGACCCAATCAAGAGATTCAAATTAAAATAAATTTAGCCAAAAAAGTTTATGGAATATTTGGAGTCCCACCAAAATGTCTTTATAACAAAACAAAGTTTTCTATGTGCGAAAGCTGTTCCTCAATTTTAATATAAATTCCTTTATTTTTTAGATCATAAAACTGAGGCCTGTAGAGAGAGGTGACTTGCCTAAGATCACACAGGGAATTACAAGCAGAATAGGGACTTAAATATAAGTGTCCTGGCTGCTAGTTTGTAATTTTTTCTCACATGAGTTGCATTTTTTTCCTTCTGAATATACTTACTGCATAGTCTTTAAAACAAAGGAGGGAAAAGAGGTGTTCAATTTAATATTCCAATGTTAGAGGTTAGAGATTTCTTCAAGCCTGAAAGTGCTGATTTGGCTGAGAATAATACACCACTCTTTGTGGATCTGTATTAATCAAAAAAGATCCTTTATGACATATCCTTACCACAAATTTGAAGTAATAAAGAAACATTCCCTGGGTTTGTTTTGTTTCTGTTTTATCCTAGCAACAATTAACACAATAGTTAAGAGAATAGACTTTGGGCCAGACAGATAAGAATGAAGTCCAGGCTCCTCTACTTAGTCGTTATGTGACTTTGCTCATGTCGAAAACATTTCTGAGCTTTACTTTTGTCATCTTTAAAGTAAGATTCAAAATGCATAAGGTTTGTGGGAATATATAATTCAATACTATATATAAACTTCCTAACAAAGAGCTTGGCCATAATAAACACTTATTGAACTATAGGTATTGTTATTGTTGCTGCTATAGTCTATTCTTGAGAAATCAATACTGTGTGATGCCCAGAGAGGAAGTCATCATAGCAAAGAGGCATTGATGAGTCCTTTTGACTGGGCAGCAGGAGACCTGGCTCCTTTTATGTCATACTCGCAATTTGCGCACTGTATGATTGAGTCAGCATATTCCTTCTCTGGCCCCAAGTTGTCCCTGAATTCACAGAGCATTTTCTACTGCAATGGCACAACAATCTGGTCTTAAATAGTCTTAAACCAAATGTGGAGGTTGCAGGCTTAGGTAATTAAAATCTCCACAGGTATTCTCTCCTTTAGACTCAGATTGATCGAGGACTCAAAATACCATACAAAGAAATCAGTTTTTTTTTTTCCTCCGTGGCTCAAAATTGTTCTCCACATTGGCTTCATTCCCAAACTTCACATGGCTGCAATATGGTTGACATCAGTGCCAGAGCTAAATGCCCTCAGCTTCAATTTCAGTGAAAAAAGAGTGCTTTTCTTTCCTATACAGATCCAATGAAAGCCTTAGGTCTGATTTTCATAGGCACAAATTAGCTTACATGGCAATCTTAGTTAATCACCATGGATAGAAGGTCAGAGCACTGCTCAGCAAAAGCTGAGTCCCATGCCATGCCGAAGATGGAGGTGCGATAGTCCTATTCAAATAGCCAACAGTAAAGGAATGGACCCTGTATTAGTTTCTGTTGCTTCAAAACAAAATGCCACAAACTTAACAGTGCAACAATGTGATTTAATTATCTCATAGTTTCTGCAAGTCAGAAGTCTAGGCATGGCACCCCTAGGCTCTCTGCTTAGGGCATTGCCAGGCTGAAATCATTGAGTCGGCCAGGGCTTTGGTCTCACCAGAGGCCCAGAGTTCTCTTTCACGCTCATGTGGTTGCTGGCAGAATTCAGGTCCTTTTGGCTGTGTGACCAAAGCTCCTACTCTTTTGCTGGCTCTTGGCCAAAGATCATTCTCAGCTCCTGAAGATCACCCTCAGGTTCTTGCCACATGGTCCTATCCTCTCACAATGTGGCAGTTTTCTATTTATTCAGGGTCAACAGGAGCATCTTTCCGACACTTCACCTTCTCTTAAAGGGCTTGTCTGATTAGATCAGGGTAACCCAGGATAATCTCCCTTTTGAGTTGACTGATTGCTAATTTAATTATGAGAGTGATATGTCATTATATTCCATCTGTTCTGCTGCATGGGGAATGTATACAGGAGCAGGAATCTCAGGGATCATCTTTAAATTCCAACACCAAGGGAAAATGGGAGTCTGGTTAACAAGAGAACATTAAATACTAGGCAGCCAGGAAAACAAAATCCCCTATTTCCCTTCAGAAAAACAAAACCTCTGGGATTGGCTCAGATTATCTCTAATATCCCTTCCAATTCAAATCATGCTTAATTTTTTGAAATCAAATATGAAATCTAAATATTTCCAATACAGTTGGGGGAGTCAACAGTAACTAGAAATAGAGGGTAAACTCTTTAGAAATGTCATCCTCCTGAGTGTTTTCTGCAATCCTTTCCCTTTGGGGGCATCTCTTGCCCACCTCATTAATATTTTCTGACTTGCTGTTGACAGCCCATTTTTTATAAGACTGGAAGGACACAGTCTAATCTAAGACTCAAGGGACTTGAAGGAGCCTTCCTAAAATATGGCCCTGACCCAGCAAGCGAGTCACCTTCCCCGAATTCTTGGAGCTTGAGCTATGGTTTATCTCTAGCCTCTTGTTTTTGGCAATGGAAGAGGAGGATGTGGTCAGGATCTCAAAGGCATTACTCAGAGTCAGTTTGGTTCAGAGAAAAGTAATAAGGCTGAGATCTATTCCTGCATGGCTCCATTCCTCTCTGCCAAAGATTCCCAGTGGACCACCTTTAGGACCTTGGCCTTAGTTAGGCACTAACTGACCAGCAGAGTTTGAACCCAGATCTCTCAATCCTGAACTTTCCCCATGGGTGACTGCAAGAGAAGACACCGGAGAACAAGCAACCTCCTCCTTGGGGACACAGCTTACTACAGTGTCTCCTGTTCACTGGGATAAAACTTTATAAATGATTGAGCGTCTACTCTGGGTCAAAGCATGCATCTCCATACTCTATATCCTGACTATGTATAGCAGAGGATCAGAGATGGCCTTTTAATGGAAGAATGGAAGAACTAATATACTATTAGCTCTCTACTGGTTGAGATTCAAAAATGTGTTTGGAAAATTCCAGAAAAAAATGTGAAGTGTTATGATAGAGGGAAATGCAAAGGACTAGAACCTAATGTAAACCAAGGCAACAGGATTCACAGGTTTCCTGAAGAAGATAGTGCCTGAGTTGAGCGAGCTTAAAGAATAGATGGATGTTAGCTAGGTGGAGGATGAAGGTAAGAAAGGTAATCTCAGGTAAACAAACAGCATCATGGTCTGATGTGTAATACCTCCAAATACATGCAGAGGAAAATACAATAATATTGATAGCATTTGAATATGAACTTGGCTATGTAGGTGAAAGGTGGAGAGGAGAGCTATAAAAGCAGGTGAATATGGAGATATTGGCAGGAACAAGGTCATAGAGTAACTTACATGCTAAGTTAAAGAGCTTGGTCTTTGTCCTGTGGACAGCAGGGAATCCCTGGAAGGTTTTGCACTGAGGTGATACTTGTTGCTAGTTCCTACACCTGTGGTGTATAAAACAGATCTAAAGCTACGAGTCTGGTAGTATAAAGCACTTAGCTTTTGGCTGTTGCAATCCTTCCAGTGGGAGATGGTAAGAATGAACACTAGCAGTGAGAATGGAGAGGAAAAAAAACAGGATTAAGAAATATTTGGGATACAATATCTGCAAGATTGGTGATGGATTGGCTGAGAATAGCATCAAGAAAAATGCCCACACTGACTCGCTCAAATTTTTTGTTTTTGTTTTGTTTTTGTGACTCAGATTGTAGTTCAACCTACGCTTATTAAACACCTATTATGTTCTGGGCCTGTTCTAAATACTTACGCGTACATAATCACATTTTACTTTCCAGCAAATAACCCTATGGGGCAACAGATAAGGTAATGAAATCTTGGAAAGAGAACCAACTTATTTAAGGTGGTAAAAGACAGATATCATATGATCTCACCTTTAAGTGGAACCTAATCAACAAAACAAATAAACAAGCAAAATATAACCAGACACATTGAAATTAAGAACAAACAGACAGTAACCAGAGGGGAGGTGGGAGAGGATAATGGGGAGGAGAGAGTGAAGGGTTTTCAGGAACAACCATAAAGGAAGGACACATGGACAAAACCAAGGAGGGATGGAATCAGGGGACAGAGGTGGGGATGGCTAGGTTGGGGGCGAGTGGTGGGGAAAACAGGCAGACAACTGTACTTGAACAACAATAAAATTTAAAAAATGAAAACAATGAACTCTTATACAAAAATGAAAATAATAAAAAAGATGAGCCAGTAGCAGAGATTGAAGTCATTTGCATTTGTTTCACTGAGGAGATGGACTTTGCTAAGGATCTGATAAACTCAAAAGGCATATTTGGAGTTATTCCGAAGAGAGACATTGTGGAATAAAGATAACTTTATATAGACCACTGTCTTTATGTCACCAATCCTACTAGTTAAGTTTGGAGGCTTCCAGGACATTGGTTTTCAACCTAAGCTGCACATTGGAATTACCTGAATAACCTTAGAAAGCACTGCTGCCTATGCCCCATTCCAAGAGACTCTGATTGAATTATTTTGGGATACATCCTGAGCATCAGTATATTTAAAGTCTGCAGGTGATTACAATGTATAGCCCAGAGTCGGAATCATGACACCATGCCCAAAACAAGCAACCCGTGATCCTGGGCTGAACTCTGTCCCTGACCTTATCTTCCTTCTTCTGCTTTCACTAGTTTGACTCTCACATGAAATAAGAGCATCTATCTTCCCCAGCATGGCCCTCCTTCCCTGCTGCAGCCTCCCCGTTGCTGGTGGTCTCATGTTCTCAGCACAGACAGATCTGCTACCTAATTGCCTGCTTATTTGTCAAGTGGTTGTCCCCAGCAGATGTTCCCATGTGGGAACTTGGAGACCAGCATCTGTATCCAAACAGCTGATTGAGTCACTGTGCTGCTTTTGATCTTGTTGTGACTGGGTACCACCCAGGCCATAAATGATCTTCCAAACCTGGAGTCAGGATGAATTTCCTGTTCCTTTTTTTTTTTTTCTCAGTCATCTTTAGTGGTCTTAGAAATTCTGCATACATACGCTTGGATTGCTGTCTTCCTCCGCTTCCCTTTCATTGTCGTTGTTGCTGTTGCCTTTGATCTTTCTCTTAGCATCACACAGAGCATGACAGGAGCCTCAGTACCTTCATGTACCAACATGCTAACTGGGATCCAGAGAGGAAAAGGAACTTGGCCCAGGTCAGGATATAGCCATTCAAGGACAGAGCTGAGATTTAGTTCTTCTGTTTCTTTTCTCCATTATTATATGCTCATTACTGTACTCAGACGCACAGAAATATCCATGGGTTCTATGCCTAGTTATGAAAACTCCTAATGGTGTGACCTTCAACAAGTTATTCTACCTCAATATGCAAGAGAGTAATAATCTATGTCTCTTAGCATCATTATGAAGTTTAAAAGTACTGTGTATGAAGTACACAGCACAATGTTAAAAGAATAGTTTAAAAAGCTATGCAAACATGATGGGACGTTGGCAAGGATGTTTAGCAAAATGATGAGGTACACGAGCATGTGAGTTAGATATTCTCCAGTTTTAATGAGTATGACTGCTTATTCGTAGAGTTTCCTTAGTCAAGTTGCTTCAGTTATTTCAGTCTCCTCATTTTCATTTAAAAAATGAGAATAGAGGTAACACTAATCTCACATGGTTGTAGTAATATTGGGTGCTTTCTACACAGCCTGGCATAGTGAGCATTAGGGATAATGATGAATACTAGGAATGATGATGAGAAAGGAGGAGAGAAAAAGAAAAAAACAACATAATAATGTGTTGTATCGTTTAGAAAGAGTGCTGCATGAGGATTCAGGATGTCTACTTTTTAATCATAGCTCTGAAACTAACTTGCTGTGTGCTCTAATAAATTCCTTTCTATCTCTGTATTTAAGAGGTATTACCAGGGTGACTAGATGGTCTTTGAATCTTCTTCCATACTGTGACCAGTCTATCAACAAAGTTATCTGCTTATCGCTCAGTTCCCTCATCAGTCTAGGGATATGGTATGCCAGGGTCCTTCTGGCTTCATAAAATCATCTGCCTTTGATCGCTTTTTCCCTGTCTTCCTCCCTTTTGTGGCCTTATTGCCACTACCTTTTAGTCTCTACATCAGGAGGCAGGCTGACACTCTCCTAAGACTCCTTTCTTAGATGTGGGGAAAAGGACCCGGGAACCCAGCATTGGAGATGAACCACGAGTACTTTCAGAGATAAGCCATGAGCTCCTTCTGAGAAGGCAGGGCTGTCAAGTGGAAACACTGACAGCAGCCTCAGTCCCAGCCATGTAAATAGTATTACTGCAAAGACATATATTTAGCATCTATGACATCAGCTTGATTTACCTTGATTAATGGAGCAATTTGCTGTACATTTTTCCAAATGCTGTAATCAATTAGAACTCAAAATAGATTAGAAAACCCTCTATGGTGTGGCCACAGTCCAAAAAGGCTAATCCATCTTCAAATATATGTATATATCATTTCCCAACCATGCGGTGGCTAAAGATTTGTGTCTCGGAGAAACTAAGAGTGCTTCAGGTTTGTACAGTTGGGCACCAGGCACTTTTCCCATCAGATATTACTTAAAGGCCAATCGCAAGGAAAGGAGCTTTGTGCTTGCCTCTCCAGTTTTGTGTGGCTTCTCAACATCTCTCTGCTCCTAGGCTCTTCCCTGCCTGTCCACACAATGAGTTCATTAAAGACCCAACTGGTTACAGACCTGCTGTAGTAACGGGATACACCCTAACCCCTTAGAATGGCATTACTCCTTCACCTGCGTCTCATCCTGTGTCCTTAAGCATATACTTTTCCTCCTCAAAGTTCCCTCCAAATATATGTCACATTTCCTTACCGCTCTGCATTTTCTCCTACAGTTCTCTGAGCTTGTAATGTTAGAATAAAGAACCGGTGTTGGGTATTTATTATAGATGCAGCACGGCACTCTAGTGCTCACCATACGCTATTGCCCTTAATACTCTTAACCACCCCGAAAGATCTGAAAGTCAAAATGCCTGCCCAAATGTATACTTAGGTAATTGGCAATGCTAAGATCACACCCAAGTCTGTCTGACCCCAAAGTCCTTGATCTCTCTTCCTCTTTCTGTATCATTCCTTCATCTTTCACTCTTTTCTTACTTCTCATTCCTTCCCCATATCTAAAACTCTCATGGTAATCTGTCTAGGAGGAAAACTGTTTCTTAGACTTATTGACAGTTAGATGTTAACAAGCTAAATGTGTAGCCTATTCATTTATGAAATCACTCCATGTCCATTCTACTCATTCTATAACAATTAGATTAACTGTTGGTCTTGGTAAAGCACACTCCTAGGCCCTATGTACAGCACAATGAGATGGAGTATTGTCTAAGGAATGGACATAACAAAGTGCTGGTTGACATAGAATTTAGGATTAAATTCTAGATTTTCTCCTAACCATGTGTTTAATTTGGAGTCTTTCAGAATCTACACTTCATTGTCAACCGACAGGAATAATAATATGTACATTGCTGCCAATATCAATTGAATTGATGCAAGCATATGAAAATGCTGTATCAAATGTTTCTCCCACCTTGTATTCACCCACAAGGAGCGTATGATCTAGTAGCTCATACTTTAAGTTGCATGTCAAACTATAAAGCCATGAAACAGTGTGAATTCCTGTGAATTTTGAGCAAGAGTTAGAGGAGGGCTGACTATAAAATCACCGAGATTACTGCCTGCTTCTTCATGACTTCCCCCAGGACTTTGCCAAATGCGTGTGCAATAGGTGGCCCTCAAAACACACTTACCAGTGAATAAATACTGCGGTTGTTACGGAAGCAGCAGCAGGTCAGAGCCCCAGCTCCATTCCTCACAGACATTAGCAAGTAAATTCAACCACTCGTGGCCTCCATTTCATCTTTAAAAAGAGGATGTTAACCCCTTGACTTCATAAGATTATTATGTGGAGCAAATAAAACTGTCCACGTGGAAGTGCCTAGTAAGCAATAAATAATTGTGTATGTATAAAAGGATAAAGACAATTGACTTGGATTCTTAAAGGAAGGCATAGGCATGTAAGTACTGTACTTTGAGGCTCTCAGGGGACTCCCATCCAAAATTCTGCAATTCAAAGTCCAGTGGTTTATTCCATTTTTACAAATGACCATTTATCTTCTTGACCTGACACTTAGCAAATGAACCACAAAATCCTTCAATCCACTGCTTAGCATATTTTTGGCAGAAAGAACATAAGAGACCAATGAGTCCACCCAACATACATCATTGTCCTGATGAGCAGCCTGACCCATAGAGGGTGAGGACTGTATCTTTCCCCCTTACCCAGTGCTTAGCACAAAGCCGCACGCATCTATTATGCAAAGCCGCACGCATCTAATCGTTAACTGGTGAATTAGTGAGTGAATACACATATTAAATGAATACGCATATTCATACACATATTAAATTTGTTCAAGACATCCTTAGTACCTAGCATGGTACCTGATTCATAGTAAGTGCTTGTTTGTTTGTTTGTTTGTTTATAAAATGAATGAATGAATAAATGAATGGTCATCTGGCAAGTTGGGAGCAGCTCTGGGCTCATATGCTTTACCTTGCAATCAGTTTCCCATTATATCACAAGTGAATATTCAACCCTCCTTGCATTTTACTAATTGATTTAAATTTGTGCATTTTGCCTCTATATCTACATCTTTAAATCCTTAGAAGAAACAAGGGACCATGTCTTCTGCCATTGTGTCTCTTGGATCATGCAGCTTGGGATTGGTCACCCAGTAGGTATTCAATAAGTATATCTTGATTGTCTCAATCTGGGCAAATTAAAGAGGCTATTTGGACTGTGACTTCTGAGGAAGCGACCGGGTGGGAAGTGCTTTGTGTGGTCTGATAATGTATTTATTTACGAGACTAAATGTTTATCTAAGCCTCCAGCAGGTCTCTGGCTTCATTTTGGAGTCTGTATGCATGTGTGTTATTTTCCATGCTCACAACAGCGCCCCCCCCCCATCCTTCTGGGGCCCAGCTGGGCTACACAGTAATAAACAGACACAAAAATTGGCTCACTCCTTGACAAGACGCAACCCCAAGCCTTTAAGAAATTCTTCTCTGAGTGGTGAATGCACTAGCATCCAGCTAGTTCAAGTAGGGTTCAAGTAAGCACTCTAACTTTGTGAAAGTGATTTATGACCAACACAATGAAGCCTCTCTACCCATTCAGTCACTGAGCATTTGAGACGTAGCTGCTTTCATTTCCATCTGTTCTTTGACAGCATTCAACATCGGGTTACTTTGACAACTTCAATAATTAATTCAGGGCATGAGCAACTCTCCCCTTTTGTTTCCTTAGTAATATCCCTTTGCCATTTAAGTATTCAACAGGAGCTAATACAAATAAATGACTATACTTTATTCTGAATGGTGGAACTAAGTTCAAAATGACTGTCTAAAATATCTCACTGGATGTTTTGAAGAGGCCAAATCACTTTCCAAGGTTCATCACATCTCATTGCTCATGACACTTCCTTCATGTAGTCAATCCCAGACAGTCCAGAAAATCACTGTTCTGTAACAGGTGAGTTGCAAATGGTAGACCAATCTGTTTAGTTCAAGAACTCTGAATAAATCAACCTGGGCTGAAAGAGATAGAGAAAGAGAGATGGAGCAGAGCTCACGTCCTAGCATGAAAAGTGAACCCTGAGTATGCGTTCTAAGGCACCAGTGTGACAGGGCTTACTGACAAAGAAGAGGACACACAGTGCCCCAGCAGCTCAGAGGAAGAGGTGGCCATTATGAGAAGCAGAAGGGAGGAAGGAAATGAAATAGGGAAGGCTTCACGAAGCAGGTTGACACTTGAGCTGCGTCAGAAGCGTGTATGCAGTACTGATCAGTTACAAATGAGGGGCAGAGCGGGAGCACAACCCAGGCAGAAGGAAAGGCATGGTCTGCACCATCCCCTCTGCTGTGCCCTCTTGCTTTATTACAGTCCCATGGAGCTAAGTGTATCCCTCTCAGGGCTACTCTTGGGAAAACAGTAGCAGCCAAATTTACTGTGTGCCAGATATCATTTGAGGCACTTCACACTTTCTAGCTCCATACCATAAAGGTATATATACATACACAGGAGGTAGGTATGATCCCCACTTTGGTGGACATGAAAACTGAAGTTTATGTAAAATTTGCATCATCTGTCCAACATCACAGAGTGAATCAGCTGGGCACCATCCCAACTGTCTTTTACTCTTTAAACTACCTTCTTAAACACCATGCTAACTATCTCCTTGGTCAGATGGTTTCATTGTTCCATGGTAGAAAGGGGGTCAAGGGTGGAAGGGAGGAGGAAGCAGCTGGGGAGATGTCCCTTTGGAACTCCACAGGGCCAGGCATATTCTCTGTAAACATGCTCACAGGAGATCGTACTCCCGTTCCCCATCATCTGAGCCCATGGTCAAAGGAGAGTGCAGAAACTCACATTTGTTGAGTGTTCATTCTATCCAGGCTGCACTGTGGTGTTTTAATTCACTCCCCCAGGGTTGGCCTTACAAGAAACCTTTGGACAAGTGATTCCATCCTCCAATTTTTGGGTGAAAAATCTGAGTCTTGTGTAGTTTCAGGATTTGCTCAATTTCCCACACCAGTTACAACCAATGCTAGGCTTCACAAGTTAAATATTTCCCCAAAGTCCATTTTCTTTTTACTCCCTTTCTCTGTAGACTATTAAGTATCTGAGAGCATATGGCATAATGATCATGATGAAAAGGGAAACTGAAAAAGAGAGGGGGAAGAAGAAAACAAGATACAGAGGAAAAGGAGAAAGAAGAGGAGGAAGGAGGGGAGAAAGAGCAAAGGTAATCAGAATGTGCCTACACACGTTACTTATATAGTTTGAAGGAGCTCTAAATATTGAGAGCTACGTCTTCAGATAGAACACAGGCATAAACATTCAGGGGACGTGTTCTGACCTGGATTTGGAACTAGAGGGGAAACATAGCATGAGACTGAGTGGGGTTTTCAGTGCTCTGGGATGCCAGATTGGACACAGGAGGAAAGGCTGACTGACTGACCTGGAGTGGCAATGGACTTGGTTATTACATAGTAATTTGCTGAAATATCCTAGGCATGACTACGTCGTCCTCTCACCCTGACTGTCCACCCGCTTTGTTTATTAAATTAAATGATGAATAAAAGGTTCAGTCTTTTTCTATAAGCCTAGGGGATTTATTAATCAAATAATAATTGCCCTCACCTCAAGTTATGTTTTCATTGTATTTGTTACATGTCTTCTGAGCCCCAGCTCCGTTGGAATGAGTTTTGCATCTCTGCAAGATCCGTTAAATCCCTCTACTTTGCTGACAGCAAGCAACTCAGAAACAAAAAAAAACCTCCTTGAATCTATAACATATTTCCCTGCCTCCTTCCTTCCTTTTCCTCTCCTCTCTAACCCCTCCCCTAGAGAACGCCAGAGAAATAAAAATAAAGCCGTAATTAAGAAAAGGACCAAGAATAAATTCCATGCATTTAACCGAAGTTCCATCTCTGAACCCAGGAGGATTGACGCATAGCTGTGGTTGTGCAAGAGGAAGCGCTCAGGGAACTCATGCTGTGCTTTCAACACAAATACAGCTCATAAGGAATAGTTTATCACTTAAACCATCTCTTTAATTCTGCAGAGTAAAGGCAAGACCTCAAAAAGGGCTCAGATACCACCACCGCCACCACTGGGGTCTCCCATTTCTGGAACCCCTCTGGCCCAAATAGCTCAAAGCAATTCACAAATATTTATTGACGGAACCCCATGACCCATACCCCAAGTGAATACTTTAATATCCCATTCTGCAGAGGGCAAAATGGTAACATGGAGAAGTTCAAGGCTCTTGGCTGCCTGCCATGTGGAGAGAACGAAATAGTGGCTGGATTCTGAAAGCAAAGCATCACCAGGTGCACAGTGGATTACTCAAAACCTGTGGTGAAAAAAGCACGGGGCTGGAAGTCAGGAGACCCGCACTCTGATTCCAGCTCTGTCACTCAAGGGCTGGCTGGGTGACAGTGACCAAGTCACCTCCTCTCTCTGGTCCTCAGTCTCCCTAACTCTAAAGTGGAAGGTTGAACTAGAGGACTGTAAAGTCCCTTGTCCCTCTGAAAATGAGGGACCTCTACATCCAGCAGGCCAGAAATGAGGCAGGCTTTCTTATCGCTGAGACCCCCAAAGCACAGAGCATTCCTTCTGCTGGAGGGGCTCCTCTCTGCCCCTCCAGCCCAGCCCTGGCACCCCCCACCCTCCCACAGGGTGTGTCCCCTGACTTGTGGCAGTCCATAGGAATTTTGCAGTCTTTAGAACTCTTGCTTACTTGCTTTTCCATGTGAAAGAAATTTAATAAATATTTAATAAGTTACCAAATCCTGTGCAGCTTAATCTCTAATTCATCTCTCTTCATCTGACCAATGAGATGGTAAGGATCTTGAGGACAGAATAAGGAATGTGCTTGTTAAACCTGAAAAGTTACAATACATCCCTCACCTTAAATATCTATTAATAGGGGCCTTTTTCTATATCCACCTGGATTTTCAAACCCGAATGATATGTGACCAGGGAACTGGTTTGTAATGTATAGGTCCAATTTAATGCAATGTAATTCGATTTAGCAAGTAATTATTGATCATCTACTCTTTGCCAAAAACTACACTAGCATCTTGAGTATGTTGTGCTCCATGGGGGAATCAGGCAAGGAGAAAGGCGACCTCCATACATTGAGTTTAGTTCAAGGCAAATAGAGGGCATGAGACAAATAAAAAATAAAAAGGCCAATTATAGCTCAGATTTCTGGTCAGCGTGCTTTATATTAGACCCTGAAGTAAGAAAGTTATGGCACGAGATTTTGCATCACAAAGTTTATTTGGTTATTATGTGTGTGTGTTTGTGGGTGGAGGGCATAGCTTCAATAGTGGAAAACTTAGACACTGTTTTAAGCATAATGCAGTTGGCATGAACCTAGTTTCCAAACTAATGGATACCAAGGTGTAGACCAGCCTTAAAGAAAAGTAGGTCATTTGAGATAATCCCATGGCTTCCCGAATAGGAATATTTCTCCTCCTTCCTGGCTGCTTTCCTTATATATAAAAGAGTAGCTGGATGAGATAATTCTAATGATCCCTTCCAGCTCCGGTGTTCTCTACGTGGAGCACAAACAATGTCTTCTCTCTGTTGCCTCCCACAACATTTACTGTTGGGCTGGGTACTGGACTGGAAGATGGGAGGGAGGCAGGGAGAGAGGAAGGAGGAGAGGAAGGCGGGAGGGTTGATTTTTCCTTCCAGGGACTCTGCATTTGGGGGAGAGGTACAATTCAGAAACAATTAGAAAATAAAAAGAGTAGCAGTAGAGGAATTATAAATGTCATTATAAATGTACTGCTCGGGACGTATAACAAGTTATTATCCCATGTGGTTATGTGAATGTAACACTTCTCAGAAGTCTTGGGTTCAAGTTTTCACCTTTTAGGTGAACAACTCATAGATCCTTAGGAATTCACTTTCTGTCTTAATTTCGACTCTGTAAAAATAGAGTAAGTAACCCTGATTCTGTTAGATTGGATGTGTTAAATAAAATAATTGAGAGAGACATGCTTTGTAAACTATACAAGACTATGCAGAGGTTGGTTATTATTGCTGTTATTTTTATTATAAAGGGGTGTGATGCCTTAACCAACGATGTTATTGTAGACATTTGTGACAGGCTAGAAGGGGAAGAATCTGGGGTAAGGGAGTCATCAAATCGCCTGTTGTTGTATCAGCTGTGAGCTCAGCCTGTGCACTGTGGCTCCGTTCGCAGAGCAGTGAGCTGAAGCTGTGAACTACTGGTGGGCTTTCGCAGGCCCATCGACCCTGTACACAGAGAAAAAGCTGCTAATAATTTCCAGTTCACCCTGGAGCAGAGATACGCATAGCACTATGATTGCTCATGGCCATCCAGGGGCCTCAGCCAGTGAATTTATAGAGGGTCTGTCTGCATTTTGAAGCAAGATAACTAAGCCTCCAGAGTTCACCCTGAATAGTGAAAAAAAAAATTTTTTACGCATATGTGAGTCGCCCAAGCTGGGATTTATGTAGAGATTTAGGTCTGTTGATGTAGAAGGTAAATTTTTAGTTCACACAGATCAAATCAATGTAAACCAAAGCTAGGATATCAGCACCATCTAGTGGACGTATGTAGCCAGTGCAGACCCCAGAGGAGAAAAGGATGGGCAAAGGCAAGAGGTACGCAGTCAGGTTTGGAGAGGGCCTGAGCAGGAAAGAGCGCCTGTGAAAAGGCACCAGAGTCAGTAGCTCTGGCAGTCAGTGTGCGTCAGCACGTCTTAGCAGCAAGTAATGGCATCATGAGACATCATATCAAGGAAATAATCCTGTCAGCAACCAGACATGGTCTACTTTCAAACTAAATTAATTCTCACTTGCTCAGCCTGTGCAATGAGGATGATCATGCCTGCTCTATAAGGTTGATGGTGATATTATTGCATTAGAGTGTTAATTTCCAGGCATTTTGAAATTTCCAAAATGTGTCTATATGGAAAATCCATTTGGTAGCTACGGACTTGATACCAGCTACTTCCCTCCCCTAGTCATCTCCCTTAGATCCACGACGAGGAGCCATTGGTACCTTCGGTTTCCACCTAAGACATTGGGGCCCAGTCTGGGTTAGTGACAAGTCCAAGGTCATGCAGCCCATCGGTGGCAGAACTAGGATTTGAACACAACTTTGATATGTTCCAAAGCTCTCATTTATTCCACTGGACCAGATAGTAGACATTCAATGTTTGCTCTTTCTTCCCCTTTCTTCTTGTTCTTAAGATGAACATTTAGGTTCTGCTGTAATACACCTGGCTTTGAGCATATGCTATCTTATTCAACTTTGAAATATTGGTAGTGTTCCTTTTTTTGTACAGATGAAAAAGCTAAAGTCAAAGAAACGAAATTATCTACCAGATATCAATAATTAGTGAGAAAACTGGGATTTGGACTTCCTTATTGCGGAACTACTGCTTTAATCTACTGCCTACTGATTCACTCACTCGTCATTCAGCCCTAATTGTGACGTCTGTTTCTCTTTCTACTTACATCCCAAGAATTACTTGTATATTTAAATCAAAACATCTGCGTTTATTAAGGTCTCTGGCTCATCTAATTGTAATCTATTTCTCTTCCCAAAGAGAAGATAGGGGTTAGCTTTAGTGTACAGAAAAGTGACCTACAGCTTGGGGACTGTGATTTGTCTCCTGAGTGCCAAAGGACAAGCTGGCTGGATAGAGGTTAAGTTCAGCTCTGAGTCCACGAAGCAGCCATTGTTCCATAGTTAGTTTTAAAAATGAAGGCTGAAGGGCCTTACGAAGACAGCTACCGGGAATAGATAGGAAACACACACACACACACATACCCACACTAGGCCACCACATCCCTCTAGGTACTGTACTAGGTACTATACTGAATGCCAAGAAGACTCAGAGACCCAGAGAACCTGCCAGTGATCTGCTGAAACTGGGTGAAGGAGCTTGACAAAAATCAGCTTCCTTCACTCCAGAATCTCTGGTAGAACTAGGTATTTTCTCAAACCTTTTAGAGTCTGACTCACAGAGATGGATTTGTTCATGGTGTAAAGAAAAGGTTCTGCCTAGCAGTTGCTTCCCTCTAGTGGTCACATCGCCTCCAGCAAGAAGATGCATATGATCACATCTCAGAATTAAAACTGTAAACATAAAAATAAGATGCTATTTGAGCGGGGCCTGCCTGGTGTGCTCACCCAGACAGACTCAGAGGAGTATGATGGCCACGGAAACAGCAGCAAAGTGTACTGGCAGTTACTTGTATTCTGGTCTTTGCAAAATGTGTGGTCTGAAATCCATGTTAGAGGGGAAACTGAAAGTGAAAAATTTCTGAACTGAGATATGCATACACACACGTGCACGCTCCTTGGAACACAATTTGAGGAATGCCGATGTAGTGTTCCTTTTCCTGCACCAGAACATTAATTTCCATTCTAAATATGGGACAGTCGAGGTCCATAGGACTGTCATCACACAGTGGTCCAATGTACGGCTTGTACAGTGACAATGCCTTTTAAAAGCTGTATCAAGACAGAGCTTCCAACAGCCTGTGCGCCTGTGCGAACAATGATGACCATGCCAACCTGTAATGGACTCTAGCAAGAACAAGCAATAAACTTTGTGAAGTTCTTGAGATCTTTGTTTATTATCTACTGCAGCACAATCTCCCCTATCCTAAATAATATGCCATACCTTCCCTTAGCTAGCTTCTGTCTTTCTCCCTTCTGGGTTAAAGGGTGTAAGGGACAAGGAGACTGGCCATTTCTTATGCCTAGTTGACTTATTCTCCAGTTCTAGTAGAGAATTAGGACTGTTTTTATGTGTGTTTGTTTTGTTTCTTTCTTCAAGGTGATTTCCTGCACTCCTCAGAGGCCCATTTTGAACATCCCTCCCCTGTAGTTTCCTTCACCCAGGGCTTTCCCAGCTCCATCCTGGGATGTCTCTGGGAACCTGCCCTCATTCCACGGTACACCCCCAGTCTCTTGTTGCTGAGTTCTCCTTGATCATTCATGCAGACCTGTTGGGCAGGACCCACCAAGATGCTGCTTGACTCTGCTTCTGACTTGGGCCTCACACTGTTCCTTGAGAATTGTAGGTTCTTTGCCCCGACAAACTGTCACTGCAGGTCAGTCACAGTGCAGTAGCTTCTCCTGGCTCTGATCCAGTTAGGCATGTCTTCATTTACTGGATTGAATGCAGGCCACACAATCAACAAAATTTGTTGAAAAAATTTGTTGACTTTTTTCTTTGTTGAAATTTCATTACTTTTTGTTCATATCATTTTTTTCTTTTTTTTTCCATTTTTAAAATTTTATTGTTGTTCAAGTACAGTTGTCTGCCTTTCCCCTCCCACCCCTTCTCCCCACCCCAGCCATCCCCACCTCCCTCCCCTGCTTCCACCTCCACCAGTTTTGTCCATGTGTCCTTCATAGTTGTTCCTGAAAACCCTTCACTGTTTTCCCTCCATATCTATTTAATTCATTCATTCTATTTTCCTTAGTCTTATAATATCCTAACTTGTTAGATGGTTGCAATATTGATCTATAGCTATTTAGCTTTAATGATATGATTATTTGAGGCTAACATGTCCCTTAAAATACTGTTTTCACTAGAGTTTTGATGGGCTGGTGTTTCATTACACTAATACTTTTACTTAAATAAAATGTTCCATTATTTTTCATGTGGCTGTGTTTTTTAATTTACAAATACAGGTGATGTTTCAGATAATGTTTTTGTTATTTATTACTAACTTAATTGTTCATTGTACTCTAGGAACATGTGCTGTATGAAATATGTTAAATATTGCTTTATAACCTAGTATGTATACAGTATATGAGGTCTGTCCAGAATGTATCCAGCCATGTACTGTGAAAAAGAAAAACATTTACATTAATTTAAGAAGATACAAGATACGAGCAACATTGTACAGAGGACAATGATGCCTCAGTCCCCTTCAAAGTAGGCACCTTGGGACCTCACACAGTTCTCCCAATCACCATCAGCTGCCCCGTTGTATTTTCCTGAATCTCATTGACAGTCTGAAATCTCTTCCATTTCAAAGGTGATTTTAGTTTTAGGAAAAGCCAGAAGTCACAGGGCACCAAATGTGGGCTGTAAGGGGGCTGAGTCTCCTGGGTGATTTGATGTTTTACCAAAAAACTCTGCATGAGACTTGATGCAGGAGCAGTCATGTTGTTGTAATGAATTTCCAGTTACCAGTCGCCCTTCTCTGCAGTCTTCTGAATCATCTGAGTAGTTTCTGCAGAGGAATGTTTAAGCTTAACACAAAATTTAACGCAGATTCATCACTCTACTCACCCACTTATTTTTAATGCGATGGCCACACACTACACCTGCTCATTCAACTGTGTCTACCACCCCCACTGACTGGTACAGTGAAGTCATCATTGTTCACACATGCACATTCCAGTCCACTCTCCTTGGCTGCCAGGTTACATGGATGTCACAAAAACTGTTCTCATTATATTAACAATGGCTGGGCTTTTTCCTTTTTCTGGACAGACCTTGTATATTTGTTTGGGAAAAAAATGTGTATTCTCTCGTGTGGGATGTATGGTTGGCATGCAAAATACCAGAACAATTAAGAGTGCAGGTTCTAACACCAGAATACTGGGTTTCATATCCCAATGCTGTCTAGTATGTGTGTCAGGAGAAAGCCAGGAAACCAGGGCAGATAATTAAATTTTTCATGCCTGAGTTAAAGCAACTATAAGTTAGGATTCATGCTAGTCTCTATCTTATGATGCAGTTAAGGGGATTAAATTAATTATTATTTAAAATAGTGTCTGGCACTGTGGAAACATCACCCATTGTTTTATTTTCAATTGATCAATTTTATTGATTTTGTTGATCAAATCTTTCATTTATTTCTTTTTCCCTTTATATATATAGTGAGAAAATTATTAAAATCCTTCACAATGATAAAAAGTTTAACTTTTGTCAAATTTCCCTGTTTCTGCAAAGTATTATTTACTTTATCTATCTTGATGCTATTTTATTAAGTGGATACAATTTCATATTGGAACATTTTCCTGGTAAGGTAAACTCTGCCATTACTTAGTAAACTTTTTCCCTGAAGATCCTTATTTTTTTCAGGTTTCTTTTTATCAACTATTAATAAAATTATGTAGCCTTCTTTGGATTAATATTTTTCTAGTTGTATTTTTTCATCCTTTTACTTTCATCATTACCTTGTTTTTATGTTTTAAGTATGTCATTTGTATAGAACATACAGCTTTCAAAAAATCCAATCTCCTGGCTGGTGTAGCTCAGTGGATTGAGCGCGGGCTGGGAACCAAAGGGTCCTGGTTCAATTCCCAGTTGGGGCACATGCCTGGGTTGCAGGCCAGGTCCCCTGTGAGGGCCATGTGAGAGGCATCCATACATTGCTGTTTCTCTCCCTCTCTTTCTCCCTCCCTTCCCCTCTCTCTAAAAATAAATAAAATCTTAAAAAAAAATCCAATCTAACAATCACTACCTTGAAACTAGTGAATTTAAACTACTTGTAGGTATTGTGACTACTGCTACCTTCCTATATACTCTATGTGGTGATGTTTAATGTTTTTCTAAACTTTTTCTTGATTCTTTTATTTTTTGGATTCATTGATACCTTCCTGGGATTTTTTTTTCTGTATTCTATATTTTTATCTCTTTAGTCTGGGAATTAAATATCTTATTTCTAGTTACTAAATGTTTACCCTCAAAAATTTACTATACATACTTAGCAAAGTCAAAAGTCAGTCATTATCTTAACTGGCACTATGAATTCAAGGATCTAGGATTACTGTAATTCTGGCAATTGATCTCTGAGTTACGTGATTTCATCAATGGGAATTTTGGCACTCTGCTCTAACCCCAAATTAATTATGGTTATAATTATTGTTTTATACAGATCACGCTTGTTTTCCTCATATACCTCAGACCTTCCTTTGTAAATAATTTTCTTCTTCCTGTAGTGAATCCTTTAGACATTGATTTAGTGACACTTGTTAGTAGTTAACAGTTTGTTTATATTTATCTGACTAGTTTTCTACCTCATTCTCTTTCTTGGAAGAGAATTTAGTAGGTTAACGATTATACATATGTGTGTACACATTTGGTATGTATTTTTCCCAGTACATTGAAGTTACTTGGTTAACGTCCTTTGATGTTTGTTGTTATCGTTGCTGTTGAAAAGTCTGCTCTAGACCACTTGCTGTTCCTTTGTAGACATGTGGCTTTTCTGTGTGGCTGCTTTAAAGATGTGTTTTGGATTGTGTGGTGGTGGGGTTCTCCAGTTACAAAGCAGCGTGTCTTATCGACCGTTCTGTTCCATTTCGTCCTCTGTGTTCCTTTAACTTGTTTCTCATATATGCTGTCTCCCTGTTTCTTTGTGCTGTATTACAGCATGATTCTCAGAACTGTCTTATAGTAACTTTCTCCTGAGTTATGCCTACTCTGCTGTTTAATCCATCTACGGAGCTTTTAACTTAATGGCTTTATTTTTCATTTCTTAGAGTTCTGATATGTAGATTAGACTTTAAAAAATTGTATCTGGTCATTTTTTTTTCTATATGTTTTGGGGAGAGGGGAGGAGGCAACTGATCATGTTTCATGGTTTGTTACAATTTCAGTAAATTTTTTTTTATACGGAGTAAGGTAGAAATCCAAATTTATTCTTTCCATGTAGATAGATATTCATTTGTCTCAGCATTATTTTTTAAAGGGATTTTTCTTTCCCACATTGAATGGTCTTTGCACCCTTGTCCAAAATCAATTGGCCATGGATGTTTAGGTTTATTACTGGACTCTCAATTCTACTCCATTTGTATATATGTTTATCCCGTGCAAGTGCCACACTGTTTTGATTATTGTAGCATTATATTGTAGTAAGCTTTGAAATTGGAAAGTGCAAGTCCTCTAGATTTGTTTTTTCCTTCAGTACAGTTTTGGCTATTCTGAGCCCGTAGCAGTTCCATATAAATTTGAGGTTCAGCTTTTTCTTTTCTTCAAAAGATGCTGTTATTTTACTTGCTTGTTTGTTTTGTTGATTAGGCTCTACTTATACATGATATCATATGGCATTTCTTTTTCACCTCCTGGCTTGTTTCACTTAGCATAATGCTTCCTAGTTCCAAAATACAACCAGAGACATGGAAATAAAGAACAATCTAAGAGTAATCAGAGAGGAGGGTGAAGAGGGATAATAGGAGAAAGTAGGGGGACCATCAAGGAACATGTACGAAGGACACACGGACAAAGACAAAGGGGGTGGATTCAAGGGTGGGAGGTGGGGATGGGTGGGGCAGGGGGCATGGTGGGGTGAAAATGGAGACAGTTGCACTTGAACAATAATAACAAAACATAAAATATTTTTTAAATGCTGTTAATTTTAATGGGGATTGAACTGAATAGGTAGTTTACACTGGGCCTTATTGCAGTCTTAGCAATATTAGGTTTTGCAATCCATGAACACAGGACCTTCTGCCCACTCATTCAGTCTTTTAAAAGTTTCTTTCAGCAAAGTGTTGTAGATTTCAGTGCACAAATCTTCCACCTCCTTTGTCAAATGTATTCCTAGTTATTCCTTTCAGATGCTTTTGTAAATGGAACTGTTTTTTTTTATAATTCCTTTTGAGATTGTGCATTGCTAGTTTAAAGAAATACAACTGATATTTGTTCACTTATCTTGTACCCTCTCCCCAAATCTTGAAGGTCAGCTTTCAAGGGATACTTTTGGAGAAAAGAACGTTAGAAAAAAATCTTAGAGTTTGGGGCCTTGAAATAAAGGTCTCTGCTGTAAGAACTCACTAGTATAACTGAGCAAGGTTTGGTTCCCATGCAAAAGAGGAGGAACAATAAAAGGCGGGGAATTGTCATAAGGGCCTTGCTGGCCTAAATCACGTGCATTTCTCTGCTGTCGGTAGAGGTGTCCAAGGAAAGCCTACAAGATAGGAAATTTCATCAGATACTGCATGGTCAGAGGTCAACCTGACTCAGGATTTGGAAGACTTATTAAAAACAAATACGTTTCTTTTCCCTCTGTTTCTTGGAAATGGCATTTTCCTTGCAATAAGTTCTCATTGCCAAGTACTAATTTTTAAGCCTTTTAAGGTCATTTTCCCCTTTGAAAGTCCATTGTAAAAAATGACAGCCAGATTTTCAGATTTCAGATATATAGACATAAACAATACACAATTCCATATAGATGAATTTTAATTAATAAATTTAGAAGAAGTACATTACATCCTACAATGTACAGGACAGCCCTCTACAGTAAATACTTATATGATTCAAAGTTTCAAGAGTGCTGAAGTTGAGAAGCCCCTTCCAATGCCAACTGTATTGTCTTAAGAAACAGAAACTGTGCCTGTTCTCTTATTTTATTTATTTACTGATTTTGCCTATAAATTGGTTGTGTTGTGGCATCTTGTGGTTTTGATTTACATTTCTGTGATGATTGGTGAAATTGTGTGCCTATTCATTTGGATATTTGGTTCTTCTTTGCTGAAGTACCCATTCAAATATTTTACTTATTGTTTTCTAGCTTTCTCTGCCTTTTCCTTATTGACTTAAAGTCCCTCCTAAATTGTTCATAAGTCTGTAAGCTTGTTCAATGAATCCATAGATCAACTTGGGGAAAATTTATATCTTAACACTATTAAGTCTTCCATTTCATGAATTTAGTATGTCTTTCTGTTTATTTAGATTTAATTTATTTTCAGATGCATTTTGTTATTTACATTTTGATGTCTTAGACATTTGTTCTATTTATTTCTTGCTGTTTGTTGTTTTTATTTAATCCAATTTATTGATATATATTTTAACAACTTTGTTGAGGTTTAATTGAACGATAATAAACTATACACATTTAGAGTGTACTATTTCACAAGTTCTAACATATGTATACAACCAGAAAACCATCACCACTTTTAAGATAATGAACACATGGGTCTTCTTCCAAAAATTTTCTAGTGTTTCCTATAATCCCTTCCTCTTGTTCTTCTTCTTCCCATCCTCATCCCCCATACCACTGATCTGTTTTCAGTCCCTGTACATTAGTTTGTGTTGCCTTCAGAATTATATAAATGGACTCCTATAGTATATGCTGGTTTTGGCCTTGCTTATTTCACTCTGTGTATTTTTAGATTTATCTATGTTTCAATATGTGCCAACAGTTTATTCCTTTATATTGCTAATAATATTCTGTAGCATAGTTATACCACAATTTATTTATTCATTCACCCTTTGATGAACTATTTGGATTGTTTGTATTTTTGACTATCACAAATACAGTTACTAAGCATATTTGTGTATAAGTCTTTGTATGTGCCAATGCTTTCATTTTTCTTGGATAATATCCAGAAGTGAAAGGGGCAGGTCATTTGATACGTGGTATATGTTTAAATTTTTAAGAAATTGACCAACTGTTTTCCAAAGTGTATGTACCATTTTACATTCTTACCAGAGGGTTACTGAAGTTATTCCATTTCATGGTCAACACTTGACATGGTCAGTTGTTTTAATTTTAGCCATTGCAATACACATAGTGGCATTCAATGTGGTTTTATTTTTCATTTCTTAAAGGACTAATATTTCTGATCATCTTTTTGTGTACTAAATTATAAGATTCACATTCTTTGATAAAATATCTTTCAAAGCTTTATGTTTTTTAAATTGGGTAGTTTATTTTAACTCTTATTGAGTTTTAAAAGTTTGTTATACAATGTGAATAAAAATCCTTTATCACAAATATGATTTGGAGTTATTTTCTGTAAGTCCACATCTTGTCTTTTTTTATTCTTTTAACAATTCCTTTCAAGAGCAGAACCTAATTTGATAAAACCCAATTTATTCATTTTTCCTTTCATTCCATTGTATCTAAAAAATCTTTGCATAAACCAAGTCCACAAAAATTTTCTTCTATGTTTTCTACTAGGATATTTATTTTTTTAGGTCTTACATGTAGGTCTATGATACATTTTAAGTTAATTTTGGTATGTGTTCAAGATTGGTAATGTAGCTTTACATTTTCCTCATCATTCTGACGTGAGGTTTATATATTTTATCGCCTCAAGAAAAAACAGCTTTTAGTTTCTATGGGGTTTTTTTTTCTGTTGATTTTTTGTTATTTTATTACACATGTTTCTCTAAAATTTTCATAAGGTATTTATTGCTATAAAAATTTCCATAAGTACTATTTTAACTGCACCCTACAAATTTTGATGTTATATTTTTTATTAATTTCAAAATACTTTCTAAACTTCTTTTTAATTTCTCATTTGATCTATTTGTTATTTATAAGTATTATTTAGTTTCCTAATATTTGAGAATTTTCCAGATATCTTCCTGTTATTAAGTACTGTCATTATTTTTTTGGAATTTTTTATGATGTTTTTAAATACTTTTTTAATGTTGTTCAAGTACAGTTCCCCACAACCACTCCCCCCATCCCAGCCACCCCTACTCCCCACCCTTGATTCTACCCCTCTTTGGTTTTGTCCATGTGTCCTTTATATATGTTCCTGAACCCCACCCCTCTTTTTCCTCCATTTCCCCCTCCCACCTCCCCTCTGGTTACCGTCAGTTTGTTCTTAATTTCAATGTCTCTGATTGTATTTTGCTTGATTGTTTGTTTTGTTGATTAGGTTCCACTTATAGGTGAGATCATACGGTATTTGTCTTTCACTGCCTGGCGTATTTCACTTACCATAATGCTCTCCAGATCCATCCATGCTGTCGTGAGGGATAGGAGCTCCTTCTTTCTTTCCACTGTATAGTATTCCGTCATGTCAATATACCATAGTTTTTTGATCCATTCATTTTCTGATGGGCACTTAGGTTGCTTCCAGCACTTGGCTATTGTAAATTGTGCTGTCATGAACGTTGGGGTGCATAAGTTCTTTAAATTGGAGTTTTAGGGTTATTAGTATATAATCCCAACAGTGGAATCACCAGATCAAAAGTCAGTTCCATTTTCAGTTTTCTGAGAAAATTCTATGCTGTTCTCCATAGTGGCTGTACCAGTCCTCATTCCCATGAAAAGTGTACTAGTGTTCCATTTTCTCCACATCCTCTCCAACACTTGTTGTTTGTTGATTTGTTTATGACGGCCATTCTCACTGGGGTGAAGTGGTATCTCATTGTGGTTTTAATTTGCATCTCTCTGGTGACTAGTGATGCTGAACATCTTTTCATATGTCACTAGACCCTTTGTACATGACTCCATTCCAGGAAGACAAACAACCCAATTAAAAAATAGGCAAAGGACTTGAACAGACACTTCTCCAAGGAGTACTTTCATTATTTTTTTAAAAGATTTTATTTATTTATTTTTAGTGAGAGGGGAAAGGAGAGAGAAAGAGAGGGAAAGAAACATCCATATGTGGTTGCCTCTCGTGAGCCCCCAACCAGACACCTGACCCACAACCCAGGCATGTACCCTGACCAGGAATCAAACCAGTGACCCTTCGATTCACAAGACAAAACTCAATCCATTGAGCCACACCATCCAGGGCTAAGTATGGTCATTATTAATGTGACCATTTAATTTAATTATTTTATTGTTGTTCACTTACAGTTGTCTGCATTTACCCCCACCCCCAACCCCAGGCAAACCCACCTCCCTCCCTTGCTTCCACCCTCCCCCTTGGTTTTGTCCATGTGTCCTTTATAGCAATTCCTGAATACCCTTGTCCCCATTATCCCCTTCCCCCTCCCCTCTGATTACTGCCAGAATGTTCTAAATTTCAATATCTCTGGTTATAATTTGTTTCTCTGGTTGTATTTTGCTTGCTTACCTCACAAGCGTCTTGGCTGTGGCTGATCTGAGTTCCCCGGTAGCTGATCTGGCCTTGGTGCCTTCTCTCATGAGTCCTTT